>JAJOOS010003109.1:0-74461 GCA_029582725.1 Solanum chiquidenum | reverse complement strand
TAAGTAATTCTTGAATAGTGTTAATGTATGTATTATTAATTCATTCGTTTAGAAGTCTTTTTAAAGGTTGCAAACGTTAGAACTCGTCTCATTCCTACTTGTTGGATCAAGGAGGTAATGAATGAGAAAAGAATTAACATAAGAGATTTAGTGGATGCTATCTAATAGTCTAGTGCGAGGGTGAAAACTAATTCATACATTGATGTGATGTCTAATCTGGGGTAAAGGTAAGGGTTAGTAAAGCATACACACATAGCCGGACCAAGTTACGAGGTGAAATTATCTATTTGGAGGACCAATCACTTAGGGATAGCCAACTTACCAACTTTGCATGCAAAACACTAGGAAAGGATTTCTATTATTAGGATTATTTCGTTAAGAGCTTATGGGGAACACATATGCCCTAGTTTCTCTTCCATATTGATAACTTAAACTGATAATCTAGCTTACTTGTTACTATAAATCAACAATCTGCTACTTGCTTACAACCCCCCCCCCTTTATTTACTTTAGGAAATAGTTTGACTAAAAGGAAGTAATCGTAAGTTAAGTTTAAGTCTAAACCATTTTCCTCGTGGGATCGACCCCAACCTACAAGTTGGGTTCTTTATTAGACAACGATCGCTTATACTCTTTAATAGGCGTGTAATTTGAGCGTATCACACTCACATTCATTGTAACTAACCTCTTGATTCCTCACCTACTCTATGTCAATTCTACCAGATCAGATCTCAAACTAACATCATCACCCTCATGTTGTCATTCTTTTGATCACAACACTTATCTCAAATTCAAGTTTAATGTGTATTAATAATCCCGTATATCAATATGATTGCTCACTTACTATACTAACTTACAACTACTAGATAAAAATTAGGAAACACTCGCCTACTAAAACCTCATGACAAGAAGTCAATCTCTACCTCTAGTCTTCATACTTACAATTTACCGTTACACTTCCTTTCACAACTTAAGTAATATTTACTCATTCACTATATGTTATTACCTAATTAGTTCTATAAACCTCTGAATATTATGGTCTTTCCCCTAACAATCATAAGCCTAGTTTAGAGGTATCACCTCATGGATACTACTGCTCTTCTATTCAACACCTACATTTGGTCGTTACTAACATAATGAAACCATATCATAAACTCCTTTCTAGTTAAAGTATACTCTAACTCATCCTAACTAGTAACTCTTACTCTACCCTCTATCATGAACTCTACAAGATTAATATTCCTTAGTCTATTCACAAAAGAGAACTCATCATTAAAACTTACTAGGTGAATGACTACAACAACACAGCTTACCTCATCACTATCTCCCTTTCTTAGATTACTGAACCGCATGCATTCTCCTAACTTTGGGCACTTTTACTACTATTGTTATAACATCGTAATTCATACTATCTTTTCGAGTAAAAATACTACCCAAGCTCTAAAACACACTTCCTTATAAGGGTCTCAACTGAAACAAGGTTTACAGAAAATAGTTTGGGAATACATCTCGCTTTTACCTTGAACGCATGATTCATATGAATAAGAGTGCATTCTTTCAAATCTCTACACTTAAGCTCACTCACGGGATTCTCTCAAGCTCCTCTATATTCTAATGAATTCCTCAAGACTTTTACTGAGATTAACTCATCGATATGGAACTGGCTTTGATTTTCAACTACCTTGAGTATGAGGGGTAGTCGAATGGATATGAGAAACACATGACTTAGAATAAGTTCTTTATGACATAGTTTTATTGCACGATTTAGAGTATGAAAGAAGAAAAACTTTTCCTAAATGTATGTAGTCCCTCATTTATAGAAATGGGAACCTCTCAACCATAAATAAGATCCAACAAACATAGCTTCATAGACATCCTAGGACACTTGAACTATGTGCTCTGATACCAAGTTTGTCACGAACCGAGCATACACCCTGGACATGGCCAGCACTTGAGAACCACTGTTGGCCCCCACGTGAACCCTCATCCTGGCGCTGACTACAAGCGGAAGACTAACTCAAGCATACATAAGCATCAAATTGAAAGAAACGTTTAAAAACAACTTACTGAATCTCAAAACTTCGCTGAATATACTGAGTATAAAACATAAGTTTTAAATAAAATATCTGAAATTGAAAGACTCTCTAAAACTGTCTCTGTCTATCTATGAAGCCTCTACTATACAAAGATGAGTGTTGAGACAAGACACACAACTCTTCAAGAGAACTATTATAACAACTCATAAAACTGGAGTCCTCTGAAAGAAAAAAGGTCTTACTCTAAAGCTGACAAAATGATCTCAACGGACTCTGGTTGAGGATCCTAAGAACTTGTATCTGTATCACTAAAAGATGCAAGTTGAGTGACATCAGTCCATTGAATGTACGAGTATGTAATATAGTTGAATAACAAATAACAGAAAGAAACGACTGCAATAGATAACAATGTACCCAAACTGAATGTAAAGAAATAAAGGAGTTAAATCATTTATAGTTTTACAAAATACTTTCTCATTTCTGAACTCAACATAATAAGTGATATATAAAAATACACTTTAACTCTATTGGAAGATTCTCTAACCGACAACCTGATTCTATGAGCTACGTGTTCATACAACGTCTCGCCCACGCTGCCAGAACTGTCATATACCTTACCGGGGTATAGAACACCTCAACTAAGTGGATCCACTAAGCTATGCTTAAAAGTAATAAGAAATAATCTAAAAAGTATGACCCTTTACCCATGTTGGCATACATGGTTTATGAGGGTTGTGAGTTGTTTGAACTATCCCCCATATTGGTGCTCAATACTACTCCCAATGATATATACTCATGCTAATATGTTTTAAAAAAACATAACTCTTCTTCTGGTTTGAGATAATTGCTCAAACTACCCTCTTGCAAGAGGTAACTACTCTTGAAATAACTTTTGAACTCATAACTCATTTAAAAATCTCAATTTCTCTTTTATCAATGTAAATATTGATGCCTCTGGGAATACATAGTCCCCTTATACTCATACTTGAAAACTCTTTCTCAAAAACATTTCAAAATCATATTATAATATGATCATTGATGACTCGGGAAGTCATACTGCATGAACATTGATGGTATATCTAGATACCATACTGCTTAAACATTGATGGAATACTCGATTGTCATACTAATCATGTTTTATAAACTCTTTCTCAAAACTTATCTTTACTTTCTCAAGTGTTGGCTTTAAAAAGCTTCTCAAAATTTATAACTCAGTTCATAGAGTTCATGCGGAATTATGGACATGAACGACTCAAATCAAGGATCTTAATAGCAATATGAAAACTCAGTGCTCACAACTCAAGAACGCAAGAACTCAAGGACACTACTCATCTCAAGAATACTTAATTCATAGGATTCATGTTGAAATATAGACATGAACGAATCAACTAAAGAATCTTAATGCATAACATATAGCAATTCAATAATTAGGAATATAATTTCAAAAAGAATCAAGAAATCAAGAACTTAAAATCAACTTATCTCAAGAATACTCAAATCTAGGGATCAAATCATAGATTTCTCTTTACTGATTTGAAAGTAGATGTAGGGCGTGAGGACGAATTAGTCTAATACTATGATAGCCTTATATACCTGGAAGAACAAGGTTCTTAAGTATCTTGATGAATCTTGAAGAAGAACTTGATTAGAAGCCTTGAAACCCTAGCTTGAAGGAGAACAATCAAGAAAACCTTTCTTGAGATTCTTTGAATTAGTTTCTTGAAATCTCTATGGCCAAAAATTATGATTTTCATTAGCGATTCATAATTGTATGGAGGAATTTGAGTTGGAAAGAATGGAATTCTTGGAGAAGGACTTACCTTGAAAAAGAATCTTGAAAAAGATTGAAAGAATCTTGAATGAAGTCTTCTACTTTGATTTTTCCTTAGAGTTTTATCTTAAGGTTTGAGAGAGAAGAGAATGATGAATTAAGAGATGAAAATTTGATTGTTTCGGGCATTTAATTATTCAAGAAATTCATTTAGGGTTTTCTTAGAGATAAAAAGACCAAAACAACCCTTTTTAATGTTTTCACGTTGGCTAATTCGTCACTGTATTGTATTAGGTTACTAAAATGGTTATAACTTTTTACTCGGAAATTGGATTGATGCAAAATTGGTGGAGTTGAAAAGAAGATTTAAATACCTTTAATTTGATAGGTTATGGGCCACGTAATTCTTTATATTTTAAGAGATATGGCCATTTGAAGCGGACCCAAAGAGAATCTTACATCAAAACTTAATCGATAAGGAAACTTTCAACTCTACTTTGTGCTAGGAGTTTCTAGTGACCTTAATTGATATCCAAAATCATTCCCACACTAAAGAATTTATCTTTACACATATGGGCAGTTTAAGAATCACCCGGTATGACCCTACAAGTAAATGAAGAATAGTTTTAGTCTTAACTTAGAAATTTTTGGGGTGTTACAGATAAGCATAAAATTTATTATTTTTATTCTTCGCATTATTGTAATCATAAAAGTTTTCTTAGTTATATTTTTTTTTATCTAACGATTAAATTTTATTATATCATTATGATTATTCTAACAAGGGGATGATATAGATAGGGTGTGAGTATTTATATTTTGAATAAATTTTTAAAAATAAATTAATTAATGCTAAAAATTATTATCGCCATATTTAGACACTTAACTAACCTTAATTATATTGAATAATTTTTATAAATATTCTATTAGAACCTATGAAGGGGCTAAATGTTAAAACAAATAAACTTTACAATATCATTTACAATAATTTAATTTTTTAAATTGTCAATAAATTAATATTTAAAATTATATTTATCAACAAATCGCACAACGCGCGGATATGTATACTAGTATCTTTTTAAAAGACCTATGGGTGAGCCACGTTACACCTTGGCTTGTTACCTCATTGGTGGAGGGTAAAATGATGAATTCAAGTTTCTTCGAATCACGAGGGTAAGATGTTGGGTTTTAGTCCTATTTACCATAGTTATGATATAATGATGATCAAGCAAACTAATGTTCTCTTGATGAAAAAATGTCCCGACCCAAAAATGAACGTGATGGCACTCGTCTTATCCCACCAAGATCAGCCATTACAAAAAAATGCGAAAATTTATAATCAACTTTAAAATACCCCAAAACCTAGTTATCACGTGTACAAGCCTCTAAAGTATTACAATTGAATCAAAAGAAAGATACAAGTCTCATATGACATTGTTTCTAGAATAGAACAAGATCATAAATAGGAGTACGAAGGTCTGATGAGATGACAAATAGCTACCTCACAAATCTCCAAGAAGCCTCGAAAAAGAAGAGGATGGAAAGTATCACAAAAACCCAAGCTCATAACCTACAAAAATTGTAGAAGCATGGGGTGAGTACCAAACTACACGATACTCAACAAGTAAACCTCTTAACACAAGCTAAGGGAATAAAATACAGGTACTCATTTCACCCCAACCGAACCTCCACAACTACAATCTGCATAAAACCAGCCCAACCTAACAGTTCAAAGTTTACATAGCACACAACTCAACAACAACACTCTAAGAGATTACAGATCCTCAACAACAACTCAATATTCATCAATCACAACTTTCCCAGAAAGGCACTCACAAGACCAGCAACACACAAGATCAAGTTCATCAATGAAAAAAATGTGCAATGCAATGAAATGCAATGTCGAGTATAGTGATGCATGTCTGACCTAACGATACACACCCGTTGTCTCTCAATCCGGGACCTATGGGGGACATATCTGTCCATGCATCCATTGCGGTGCGCGACACGTCCCTCGATAATAGAATCGCGGCGTGTGATACGTCCCTCAAATTATAGTAACCGTCGCGGCGCGCGACACGTCCCTCGAAATGGTACATCATTTTTTATTTCTTACTCTTTCTCAATTCACATAACACTTGTCACAATCAAGTATCAAAACAATGCAAATGACATGTTCACACAAATAATGAGGAGATGACCATTTTCATAATAATGCACAATTCACAACAACACAATCGTGATACAATATCACAATGAGTCAACAAGCCTTTCAAATCATTCTCAACACATCACACACCAGCAATTAATCACATTGTCTTTTATTACCCCTTTTTCATCATTAGAATTAATCGATATGGACAAGTCAACCCATCACCAAGTCTCATTACCCATTTCCATCAAAATAAAAAAATATAAAGTGTAGGTGAACTTGACTTTCAAAAGTGATGTCAAGGTATGTCATATAAGTATGATAAATTTCTAAGCTGGACAATGTACTTCTAATGAAAAAATTACGAAGCATGTATATATGATTATAGTCAATACCTTGAAGAGAATGTGACTTGTGATAAGCATCGTGAAAGCTCGATCATTCTTAAAAGTGAATGTGTCAAGATATGATGAAAAACATAAATAATATCATGCCATATATAATTGGATAAATGTTACAACTCACCTCTACAAGAGGTGTGAGAAATCAGATTTTTTCTTTTGATATAAATGGTCATTAGTCAAGTATTTTTAGCACATCACAAATATTGAGATATATCTTATTATGAATTATCGAAGGGAAAAAGAAAGAAATTATTGAACGCGCAAATTTGTCATTCGTTATGTACCTCTGTACTTCAAAAATAATATTTTACCAAGTACTGGAAAAAAGAAAAGGAAGAAGATATTAATGGAAAAAGTAAATTAAGAAATAAGTTTTCATTGTAATGATCTTTACAATGATAATAATGATATAAGGGGTTTGATGTTTTGTAATACTTGATGATAAGTATGACAAGTATGGGTAAGAGGAGAAGAAGGGAAGTAGTAAATAAGATAGAAACCTGGATTTTCATGGCTAATTATAAAATGTGATGGTTTTTGAAATGATTGATATTTTCTCTACTATATTTATTTATATATAAGCATCGTATAGAAGATATAAATAAGGGGTTGGTGAAATTAGAAAGTAGACAAATTAATTTGGGTGGCACGAAATGAACATTACTGCAAAGAAGGGGTATATAGTTTGACTGTCATCATAGATTCGTTTCCGATAATATAGTAAAATTTTATAATTCTTATATTAATATGAATTTTGATGTTTAGATTTTATTTAATTGTTATAAATATGGGTGTTTGTGGTTCGATTTGGATCGTTATTAGTTAAAGTCAAATCAAATCAATCTAGTTAGTTTTTAAAATTTCTAAAATTAAACCGAACCAAATAAAAAAAATATCGTTGGTTTGGTTCGGTCTTTCTGATCTTCTCAGTTTGAAAGTAATAAATCATTTAGGACATACATATCTCGATAGACACAAACTAGTACATGAACAATCCACATGAAAGCTATTGTCTGTTCAATTAAGCAATTAATTAAGCAATACTAGAATTATTATTCCATGAACAAAGTGATTCAATTAAGAGAAACAAATGTGACTATCTTATGTGAGGGAAGGTAAGTAAAAACTAAAGTAATGAATTTTGATGGACTTGGACTTAAGATTGTAATAGTTAGGTTAAAATTTAAGTGTTGGGCTTGACAAAATTGTAAAGTTAAATACTTAAGTTAATAAAAAATTTAAAAAATATTTATATTTTATTTATGAATAATATATAAATAATTATAAAATTTATATATCTAACTTTTCGATTCTATTTGATTATTTTTACGGTTGTTTTTTAGTTAAATCAAACCAAATAGTATCAGTTTTTAAAATTTAAAATCAAACCTAACCAAAATACACCAAATATCAAAATTTTCAATTGATTTGATTCGGATTGCGATTCGATTTAAATTTTTAACCATAACCAAGAATCACCCTAGTTATAAATAAAATATGTAAATAATTAGTTTAACAATTTTCTGTACAAAAATAATGATATATTTATTAATCAATTTAATTTATTTAAAAAAAGAGAGTATGACTATAAAGAAAAACAAATATCAATAGTCTTTCCTTGTGAAGTTATCGCATAATTGATAGGTCACATTTAAATATAATATTTACCTTTTAGATACTCATGTTTTGAAATTTTACTATGTGCACCACATAATATTAATGATAATTATTATAAATAATGTAATATTTTATTTTTATACGGAATATATTTTTTACAATATGCTATAACACAATATTTTATGTGATTGTTATAAAGGGGTTACAAAGAGTGTATCACTATAATGAATGTTATTACTATTAGTCTATTATTGATAAAATACTATTATAGAGAAGTAAAATATAATATGAAAAATTGATTTAAGACAAAACTGTACCGTTATAATAAGATATTGTTTTAAGGGAAAAGGGTCTTTTTTAGCCAACACCGTCAACCTTATTTTTTATTGGGTCAAAGCCAAAAATATGATGAATAGAAGGAAAGGAGATCAAAAAGATAGGCGAATGACTTGACTATAGTATAGGTCGGATGTTTTCGTGAGCAGTAAGCAGCAGATCTCCCCTTATTTTGAGAAAGCTGGTGGCCGATATTGTTGTTGACTCTGATCCGGTCGAGGTGATTTTCGTTTACCAGCACGTTGGTGTGATATACCCCTCAACTTTGTCATTTAGAGCTGATATACCCCTCGTTATGAAATTGTCTCATATATACCCCTACTTATATACAAATGACTCATATATACCCTTTTTCTCTAACGGAAATGAAAAATAATAATTTTAGTTTACTTTTTTATTATTTTAAAAAATAAAATATAATTTCATATGAGTATATTTAATCCTCCTCAAACATATATTATTTTTTTTGACATTTTTTTATTTCAATGACTAATTTAGATTTATTATTTTGATGGTCAAATTTATTTATGTTTCACTAATATTCTTGTAAAACTTAATATAGATGACCAATTTTTTTTCTTCAAATACAAAAATTAAATTACAATATAGACAAAAAAATAGTTTTAAATTATAATATAGACACGAAAAAATAGTTTTAATTTTTTTTCTTTACACTAGGGAATGAAAGAAAAAAAATAAAATAAGAATAAGAAACTCAAATAATTATAATCAAAGAAGTCAAAAAATAATTTATGTATGAGAAAGATTAAAATATACCTTGAACTTTGCTAGAAGAATCATATATACCCCTAAATAATTTTTAAGAAAATTAAAAGTCAAAAATATAAATTTAAAACTAATTTTTTCACATACGCTAAATGAAGGATATATTTGAGTTCATTTTGTAACGGTAGGGGTATATGTGAGCCGTTTGTATAACGGTAAGGGTATATGTGAGCCACTTTCATAACAAGGGGCATATTAACTCCAAATAACAAATTTGAGGGATATTTCAGGCCCTTTTCCCTTGTTTAACAAGGTTTGGTTTTATTTAGTTGAATGTGAAACAAAAAGTAGCTGAAGTTAAATTAAATTATTTGAAAAACGATTACGTTTTTTATGAACTTGAATTTTATTTATTTAAATAAAAAAGCCTCAGTTGAGCGAAATAATTGTTTTACTTGAATTAATCTTCAAATCAATTTTTTCTTCTTAATCTTAAAATAGACAAATTGAAAAATAAACATTGATCAATTGGTAGCATTTCATTATTTGCAAAGTATATGAAAATGATGTATATCCAGACTACTATGAAGATTTTTTTTCCTCTCTAAATTGGTGTCCTCTTTGGCACGACGTTTCTAAAAATTACTGATTTTCTAGTCTTTCTTTTCTAAAATTTGTCATTATCTATTTGTGTCATTATCTTTCTTTTCCCCCTTGACAAGAATTTTTTGTCTGGGTTCCAAGTCTTGATAAGTATAGTGTATGACATTCCGTCAGCCAAGAGAGATGCAATATACTGGATAAACATTACTTCTTCGGTCCCAATTTATGTGGCATTTTTTTTATTTCGAGATTCAATCAAGTCAATTTTTGACTATAAATTTTTTATATATCCTTTCATTATTTTGAATTGCCAATCATTGTGACTTATAATACTTTTTACGTAGTTTATAAATATCTAAATTTCATTTTAAAAAATTAAAAATTTCACGTATAAATTTTCGATTAAACTTAAATTGTTTAACTCTCAAAAAATAAATAATATCACATAAAATGGACAGAGGGAGTATTAAAGAACAGGCGAAGCTTATCTTTTCCTTTTCTTGTAAAATAAGATTTCTTGACACATGTATTTTATACGATCTGTCCGAACTTTTTAGATTAAATAAATACAAATTCAAATATATTAGTAACAAGGAATAAAATTTGAAGAGAAAAATGCAAACTCAAACGATGAATGGTGTGCGAGTGCTTTATATATTTTATAGACTTACATATTAATATATTTGTAATTAAATATGTTGTTATTAAAGACATTAATGGTATGATTTAATAAAGTATTAAAGTTTTTAAGCCTTAAAGATAAATATCTACTTATATAGATTTGTTTTAGATAACTTAAAAAACCCATGAATATGTTCTTAAGCTTAATGGAGGCTTATTGAAAAAGGTATCTTTTCAACGTGAAAAGATAACTCAAAATCTATAAATAAACATGGTCCCTAAATGAGAAGAATGATGACCTTTTATCTTCTCTTTTCATCTTAGAAAAGAACAACTAAATAAAACAATCCTCAAAGTTTAGAAGATCTTGTCTTCTTCAATCAAGTTATTGCAATAGAACAGAGTTAGTTTCCATTTTCATTCTTATGTATTCAAATCTCTATCTAATGATTTACTTGTTATTTTGGGTGAATTATATAAAAAAAATCAATAAGTGGTATCACAACATGATCTAGTTAGATCACTAAACATGAAATAAAGATGAAATTTAAATTTGAAAGTACTACATATATTATTTATTTAATTTTGATCTTCCACATATTTTTAAACATATGACTAAGTATAATCCGAAATTGAAACGGCCAACCCCGAACTCGTAGCGAGATAAAGGCACCCCAAAGAAGCCAATAGAAATAAGATGTCAGATCTCAAACCAGGCTAATAAAAGTGTGTTCGGACTCAAAAGATGCCTAGTGAAGTGTTGCTGAACCTCAAACCGTGGTACCTAAAAGTGTGACTGGACCTTGTACCGTGGTTAGTATACCTTCTTAAGAACTCCAATAAATTCCGCTCATCATCATGCAAGAATAGCCCCTAGAACAAACCACTTTCATAGTCACAAGGGATATCCACTCCAGCTCGAAACTCCGTCAATTGGTCTCATTCCACTTAAGGAGCTCGTGCCCTAAAGATGGGCAGAAATCCGAGATTAAATCAATCCAAAATAGTTCATGCATCAATAAAAACCAAAATTAACCAAAGAAAAACTAAATGAAGGAATACAGAAGGAGACTTACGAGTTAAACGCGTAATTAACGACTGAATCAACAACTGAACGTACACTTCTACCTCATCCTAACATAATCCAACAATTCACACTTAAAAACATGCCCTCTAAGACTCGAGATTTGTAGAACAAACAAGGAATAAGAGCAAAAAATGGGTATACACTACTAGTGATGGCCGCTAAACTAGTCACTTGGCTGCTTAGGCGACCCCACCGAAGCGGCGCATTTTCCACTACAGCGGTACCTTTGCCACTAAAAAAGCGGCTAGGCTCTCGCTGGAGGGCTCCGCTTATCTGAATTCCTTTACACTTAAGCGACTACCACAAAAGCAGTCCTAGGACCGCTAAAATAGATAGTCCCTTACTGGAAATCCCCGTTGAAACACCTCAGAAGTGTAAGAGCTAGTTCAAGTGGGGAAATTATAGAATCTGGTGCATAAAGGTTGCTGATGCAGGGGTTGACAGGAGGCTTTACAGCCTGAAGAGAGATCCACGGACTGTAGACCTGTCAATGGATCAATCTTCAGAAAGTTGAAATTTTTTGGTTGCCAGGCTAGACGGTATTCATATGTCATAGTTTTGTATACGAACCGTAGATGGGTATGTAGACCATACCACAAGACTTTAGGAAAATTTGGCTAAATAGAGGTTCACCGATGGTTTGTACGGTCCATGTAAGGTTCTACAAACTTTTGAACCAATCGTGGAAGGAAAGATCAGAAACTTTCAGGGCATCGATAAGATGAGAGGGTCCATGATTAACATTTCAAGGACACTTAATCCAGTTCTAAGCGTCAACGATCGTTAGTCGGTATAATAACCCAACTAAATGATTTGGGGTCAAATCCCACAGGGAGTGGTACGTGTTTAAGATTCAATAGGAAAGTACGAATATGCTCAAGTCAGCCATAGGAATAGATATTTACGAATAAAAACATAATTCAAATTAAGGGGTGACACGAATGTCAAATAAGGGAGTTTTGGTTGTAACTATCAGTTACAACAACAACAAATAACACGAAGATGACAATAAAGAGACGGGTTCTTGGGATGTGATTCGATTATAGGCTAATGTAGACAAATGGGTAATTGCAACTGTTAGTAAATAGTTGTAAATTAGTGAATAAGCTAGACTTTAGAGGGGATAAACTTTTTCTCAAATAATTTACCTCGAATCAAGTTGGTTTCTCTCGAACACCAACAATCATGCAAATAAGAACAACCTTCGCTTTAGTCCATTCACTCTCTCGAGCTGAATGTGTGGAAAAAGGTTTAGGATTCACTCTCTCAAGCAGAACCCATGACAACCCAATACCCACAGACCATTAATTCAGTAATCTTGATTTTAAAATCTCTCTCTCGAGCAAGCCAAAAATATGAAGGTAGAACTACATTTGCAACTACAATTCTTTAAATTGAACCACAATTACTGATTGAAATCACTTCTAAACATCATTTAAACTAACAATTAACAATACCCACAAGCTAAATCAGCCCATAATCACATAATCACACCCCAAGAATTGGGGTTTTAGCTAGACATCATAAAAAAATAAAAATCGTTACCAAACTGAGTTTCCATCAACTGCATAAGAGTAATTTCATCTTTACAAAGGTCCAAATTGAAGAATCTTAAAGACCCACTTCCAATTTCTCAAAAATGAAAACTTCAATTCTTCAAAGCTTAAGGAAAAATGTCTCCCAAAACTCAGAGGTCAAAAATAAGATACTTGATAATGATAAAAGCTCCAAAACTAAATGTTCAAAAATGTATTTATAGTCGCCAAAAATATGTTGCGAAGGACCATTTGGCGTAGTAAGTCGGGCTCGGCGATCTGCCCTTTGACCCATTTCATCCCCTTCTTGCTTTAGCCTTCAGCATCCTCAAGGTCTGTAACTTTGGGTGATCTAACACTGCATCGCGGAACCACTCGGCGATTCGCCGACTGCTCTTTTCTCTTGCCAACTTGATTTTCTCCTTCAGGGCTTGGCACACTGGAACTTTAGGCGGTCAAGAGGCCATTCGGCGACTCGCCAAATGGACTTGGCGATCACCAGGCTCTTTTTTCTTCTTTTTTTTTAGCTTACTTCGTTCCTTTTTGCAAATTAGTGTCCTTGATTTGTTCCTCAATCCAAATACCTAGAAATCAAGGATTCTACATCAGTTATTGACACAAAACAAGCATTTGAAGATACTAAATCTATATAAATAAAGCCCTAAATGAGTCCAAATCTAGGACTCATCAGTCCACATACCATCGAAGGATTTAAGGCTCGTGGACGGTGGTCGTTGATATGCCGATATTTTGATGTCACATATGCTGCTTTTTACTAAAAACATTTGCAATCTTAGGTAATAACAATATCGTTTTGATAGATTTACACCCTGTTAGTCAGGAAATGTTTCGAGACAGAAAGAAACTGAAATGGAGCTAAATGTAAGAAAAATACCCCTGACGACATCACTAACCGGATGTCAGACCAGTGCCAGACCATTAGTTGATTCGTCACATGTGCAAGAGGTGCATATGTTTCAGGCAATATTGACAACAACAATTGATGGGACACCAACCTCTTGACAAGCCGTTATCACTAAGGTCACACCTACAAAATTTATCCATATGCTAAGAAGTTATTGATGGTTGGTCTTACAGACCATTACTCTTATGACAGGCCGCCATGTTAATCGTTAGATGAGCCTCAAGAATTGCACTTTCTGTTTTTTAAATTTGAATTCATGGGAACTGTAAATACTTTTTGTTGGATTGATTTATGTATTTTGTTTTGATCTAAGAAGACAATTGCTCTTGACTTAGTTTGTACGAGAGTTTCCATGTTAATTGAAATCAAAGTGTTGGCTATTTTTATCTCTTGTAAGTATCTACTTCTCGAATGAATGCAATTATCTATCTTGTTTCATTAAGCATGAGTGGCTAAACCCCACAACCAAGACTTGAGGGATCCATGACGACTTGACCTAAAATAAGGGATATTATGGAATGAACTCTACATTGTAAGCGTATATCTTATTAACTCTTTATTTTGATTAATTTTCTAATGGATGCAAACATAAGAACATACCCTATGTTTCACTTGTTTGAGTAAAAGGGTGTAAAACCTGGAAATAGAGTTAATAACAAGATTCAGGCAACAGAACCCGTCTAAAAGTTGATGTTGTTGCAAGATTAAGTACTTGAGCTACATTACTGTAATAAGATAAACACTCTTAGTTCGGGAGAATGAAATGTACATACATTTAATGTGGTTGAGAAATAATTAATTATAGTGCATGGGTGATAAACTGATACACCAAAGAATGCAAAGTTTAGTTTTGTAATCTGCCTGACAAATGGTCAAGGAGTCTTAGTGAACACAATCCGTATTAATTCTTTATATTCAGTCTAAATCAAGTGAGATAATTGAATGTTCCGTGTTACGAATTGACTTTCAAACAATTTCCCAAAACACTCCCATTTACCATTTTGTTTCGGAAGTAAGTAACTAACACTTAAATAACCACATGCGACTTAGTTCTCGCCCTTTTCCATGTGGGATTCGACCCCAACCTCGTTGGGTTCTATATTTGACGACGTGCGCTTTACTCTCCTTAATTAAAGTGTAAATTTGGGCGTATCAAATTTTAGCACCGCTGCCGAGGAATATAGTTATAAATTAAATCAAGTGTGTGTTATTTCACACTTAGTCATATTTTCTAATTTTACTTTTTTGTTTATTGTTTTAGTTTGTGTAGGATACATGATAGTGCATGCCAAGTACCCAAAGTAAGGGAAAACTATTAATTCCTTACGACCCCAAACTTGCAAGGTCTATTCACAGAAAGATGAATGCTCAAGAGTGTGAAGCGTAGAGGCTGAGAAACCTTGCTCAGACATAAGCCAGAGCCCGCACAAGTAATGGTAACAACGGGAAACAATTTGAATGTGGGTGATAAAGTTGATGATAATGAAGAAGATCTAGCTCAGCAAGATCATCAACAAGCCCCAAGAGGCAGAGGGAAATAACTCATTAAATTTTCTCTAGATGATGATGATGCAGACATAGATAGAGTTGGGGGACTAGGTCCATAGCTCTCCCACAATTATCACCATGTGTGAAATTCACAATCACTAGTACCATGCTTTAGCTGCTGAACTTGAAAGGGTTTTTAGGGGGGCATTTGGAGATTATCCAAATCAACACCTGATGAATTTCGTTGCTACTTGCAAATCTTTGGAAATTCCAGGAGAAGTCAAACAACAATTCAATTGAGGTTGTTTCCATTGTCTCTGTCTCGGGAGGCAATAAAGTGGCTTAATAAGTTTCCACATGATTATATCACTACCTTGCGGCAATTGAGAAATGAATTCTTGGAAAGGTTCTTTCCACCTTCAAAGAAGCTGCAACTCATAGATGATATTGGTGGGCACAAACATCTACACACTGAACCTCTGCATGGTTCTTGGTTGAGGTTTAGCCAAAAACTGAAACACTGCCCAAACCTTAAGCTGACTGGCGAGCATCTAATGGAAATTTTCTACTGATCATTTAATTTTGTGACCAAACCAGTTGTTGATGCATTTTGCAGAGGATATTTCGTGGAGAAAACATTTGCACATGCCACATCTATTCTAGATAAAGTGTTAAAGAATAACATGGCATGGCACACCAGAGAGTCAAATATTGGAGAGCTGGGGTTCACATTAGAAATGTTGGTAGAACCTTGGAGGAGAGAAGAATAGTGTGACCAAGACATAGCACATATGAAAACTCAGATGGATTTGCTCACTGAACATTTACTAGCAGATGGTCCAGAAAAAGTAAACGCAGTAGGTGTTGTAGGTAGATACGAGGACCAAGAATTGGACTATGACGAAAAAGCTAAGTATCTAACAATCATGGGGGTTTCCATAATTATAAATCAAGTAACCAAGGCTATAATTTGAGAAATCAAGGTCGAACTATCAGAAAGAGGAACAATATGACAGATTTGGAAATCGGGACCAAGGAAATTGGCACTTTAAAGATGGTTTCAAAAATTACCCTAGTGGTGTGTATGTAACTCTAGGTAAAAGAGATAAAGCACGTAATGGGTCTTGAATAAGACTGGGAACCGGACTGGAATGGGACCATCGAACCGGAATGAACCGGTACCGGACCAAACCGGGATGGTTTGACCGGTACCGAGATGAACCGGACCAGAATTATCGAAATGGAAATTGGTTCCATCCCGTCCCACTATATACCGGGAAAGAGCCAGAAAAAGCTGGAATGGAACGGGATGGGGTAAATGGGACAACACATATAGCTATTTCAAAAAATAATAACTTTTTTAAAGTTATTTTGATTTACGAAAATATGAAAGTTTTTTTTATTTTTCTAAGTTTAATAGTTTATAAAGTATTTAAGTTTTGAAATTTGTAATGTTTATTTGTAATTTTACTTAAGTTTATTTTAAAGATATTTTTTAATTTTTTTACTTATAAGTCTGTAAGTTAAGTTTAATAAATTATTTTTTAAAGTTTTTGAGTTTATGTTATAAGTTTTCAAGATTTGAATCTTTTGAAGTTTATAAGTTATATGTTATAAGTTATAACTTATAACTTGTAATTTAAATAACTTAAGTTTGTAATTTAAAAAAAAAAAATAACCAAAAAAGAAATGCTAATAAAAGTATAAAACAATGACAAAAAAAAAACTAATCCAATTTTACGGACCGAACTGGAACCGGGATAAACCGATACCAGTATACCTATACCAATTCATGATACCGTCCCATTTCGAGTAGCGGTTCAATGTATTCCATTCCATCCCAAATACTTCCATACCGTAACAGTAATCGGAACGGACCAGAACGGTGCCCGTGCAACCCGATCCGGTGCCCATCCTTAGTTTGGAAGCTCCAGGATGGAAGATATGTTAGCAAAGGTAATGCAGAGGGTTGAATCTACAGACTTAGGGGTAAATGATTTGAAGAGTGATCTTTCCAACATGAGTCAACTGACGGATTCACATTCGACTTCCGCAAAACACTTAGTGCAGCAAATGGGGGCAACTATCATCTTGATTGAACCAGAGAAAGCATGGGACATTACCTAGTAAAAAAATTCAAAATCCGAAGAAGGATGTGCATTGCATGGCTAGCACCACTAGGAGTGGTAAATCACTTTCGGGATCAACACCTGCAAGTATTGTGAAGAAAACAAATTGTGAAGCTGATAGTAATAATCTGATGAGTCGGGTATTTTGACTCATTTAGGGTATAATATTCAGAGTTTCAATGTCCTCAATGACTATTGTATGCTCTAAACTGATGTTAAAATGCTAATTTGAAGCCATGAAGGCAAGTTGCCGAGTGGCTCTTCAGCTCGCCAAAAGTTATAGCAGGCCATCCCATGGACAAAGCCAACTCGGCGAGGAGTTTGGAGTTTCGACGATGGAAGTTTTGATCGCCTAAAGTCACAGAAGGGAAGTGTGGAAAAGCCAATCCAACAAGGTGATGGAAAGAATCACTCGGCGACACCTGGCATATTTCGCTAAGTGGTTCCAAAGGTGAAAATTTTGGAACGTATAAATTCAATTTTCAAAAGGAGAAAAAGGAGTTCTAAAGTTTTTGAGAGTTCCCACATTTTCTAGTTTTGGTTTTTTGATTCCTAACATTTTTCATTAACTTTTTGAGTAGAGATTTAGGGTTTATTTGATTTCGAATTCAATTTGAGCATTTTGAAGACTTGTGGATTGTTGCCCAAGTTGATGAAAAACATAGTTGGTAACTATTTCTTGCTCTTTATGATGTGTGGCTAAAACCCACAATCTTGGGGGTGTGATTATGTGATGAATGCTTCAATTAGCTTATGGATGCTAGTATTTATTGATTTGATTGTTGATATTAAGTGGTTTCAATTAGTAGTTGATTTTTAATTAATGAATTGTAGTTGCAAATGCAATTCTAGTTTAGCATTCTAAGCTTACTTGAGAAAGAGGTTTTAGAGTTAAAACTATTAATTGATGACTGTAGTGATTGAGTTATTGTGGACTTAGCTTGAGAAAGTGAATCTAAATTCTATCCTACTAATATAGCTTGAAAAAGTAGATTGATTGAGGTATTGGGATTTTTATATGTGTTATGCTTGTCGAGGTTCGAGAGAACTCGCTTGATTTGTGATAGTTGATTGAGAAATGACTATTGCACTTAAAGCCTAGCCTACCTACTAAGATTAACAGATTTCTAGTAAATAATAATCATTCATTTAGTGAAATTGGCATTTAATTGATCACACTCCACAGGATCCATGTCTACCTAATTACCCCCGTTTGTTCGTAGTTGTTGATTGTTCACTCTAATCCCCCCCAATTGACATTAATTTTCAACCCCTTGAGATTTAGTTTAATTGTTTAAAAAATGTCTACTTTTACAAACGATTAGAACACTATTTTACTTTGTAATTGAATTCTTTACCGTATCACTCCCTGTGGGATCGACCCCAACTCTTCGTTGGGTTTATACTTTATTACGACCGCCTATACTTAGAATCGGATGAAGTGTAGTTGAGCATTATCAAAAATGGTGCCGCTGCCGGGGAATAGTATTTAGAATTCTTTTAGTGAAGTTTAGTTGTGAACTGATTGTGTTGTAGTTGAATCAACTTATTTTTGTGCTTTGTTGGATGCTCTTAAACAGGTGTAGATTTGAGTGTTAACGGGGGTAATGCTAGCCAACTTGGGCACAATGATGACATCGGTAACTTGGACGATGTCAATGAAGATCAGTTGGGAAGTGCGGGTGCTATTCGATTTCCTCCGGTTGTGGGCAATGCGGTGTTTCATGTGACTAGCACTATGTTGCAGCTGTTGCATATAAAAGGTGTATTTGGAGGTGTAGCTATTGAGGATTCTAATGACCACATCCAAAATTTTATGGATGTGTGTAGGACATTTTCTTTGAAGAACATCACTCAGAAGTCAGTCCGACTTTGTTTATTTCCCTTTTCCATAATGGGGGAGGCAACAAAGTGGTTGGCTGATTTACCAAGGGATTCAATCACTTCTTGGGAGGAGCTCACTGATGCGTTTTATGTAAAGTTTTCCCTCCCTCGAAGATGGTGACATTAAGAGATAATATCTAGAACTTTAAGAGAGTGGATGGTGAAACGATTCATGAGACATGGTTGAGGTTTCAGAAGTTGCTGCTCAAATGTCCAACTCATGAACTCTTGAACAATGTGTTGCTACAATACTTATACCGAAGTCTAGATTCAGTCAACTAGGGTGTGGCTGGAGAGACCAATATAGGGAATGGCGTGACCGTGGTACGAATTGGAGAGAGCAGGACGGTGACAAAGAACGATATGTACCTCTCTATGAGCATCAAAAGCCAAAAGAACAGAGGGTTGATCCTAAAAAAATTCGAGCTGTAGATATGCTTGCACGCATTCTCAACAAAGTGGATGATCAGACAAAGTGCTGAAGGAAATAAAAGATGACGTCTCATGTCTGAACCAAACAATTACCTCACATTCGATATCGATTAAGCAGTTGGAAACACAAATGGGTCAAATCTCGACTCATTTGAACCCAAGACCAAAAGGAGGATTACCGAGTGATACCATGGTTAACCCAAAGAATGAAGCTTGAAAGCGTGTGTTCGGCGTGCCACAACGTTAAATAAGGCGCTTCTTGGGAGGCAACCCAAGTTTTTAGTTTTTAATGTTGGTGTTTGAATAACGGGTGTTAGATGTGCAGGTTGAGAATTTGAAATTTTGGGGGGAAAAGGCAATTAGGCAAGCTTAGGTACCGTTTGGAGATTAGCCGAACAGGTCGGCGAGCCCAATCTAGACCGCCATTTTGACCAACCAAAGGGTTAGAGTGTTGTAAACTTTGGCGGGTAAAAGCACCATTCTGCGCATCACCGAATGATCGGTGACATAGTTCAATCTCGCCGACTAGGGCGCACACTGAAGGGTCATAAATGGCCTTAACCATTTTAAATTCAAAATTCTCTTTCATTTCACATCTTTCGACTCTTGCATTCCTGCACTTCATATCTAGATTATATTTTGCTCATTACTTTTGTGTGGGGATGAATTTCTCGTGGGATTTTGGCACTTTTGCTTCCGTATTTGTTTGCCTAGCATTTGTTTCAATCTACTTTTGAGGTTGGTGTCCCAAACTCAGCTTAAATTTTAGTAGTTTGTAATGCATGCTTGTATTTTTTTGGATCTATTGCATGATGTTGAGTAGTTGGTTGAATTTTTTTAAGGGCTTCTATCATATTTTGTTTGATTTTATGCTTAGCCCATAATTATTGAATTATGTGTCTAAATTGATTGAAATCGTAGGTGTGTATTGTTTGTATGTTGGGTCTGGTGAGGGTGAATTTTGAGTAACCCAAATTGTATCGATCAACTAATTTTTACCAATGATAGAGCGGGTGACATCATTCATAAGGGAAAAAGATGTTGATTCGTCAATTTTAGACAAATTGGGGGAAGTATGAGTACCCCGGGGTCATTACTGATATGGGTCTGGACTTAATTACATATAATAGTGCTTAAATTTCATTATCATGGGCTGTAGGTTGAAAATTGAAGGTCGGGGTCAAAAACTGGCACGGGAGACCAATCGACGAGCTTAGTCGAGCTCACCGAATAACTCGACGGTTCACCAAGTGACCCCTCAATCGCCTTTTTGTTCTTCATTTTTGATGATTTTTTCTGTAACATTCGGCGATATGCCTGAGCTTGCCGAGTTCACTCAGCGACTTGCCGAATGTCTTTACTATCGCCCTTTGCAACCCCAATTTTAGGGAAATATTTTGTAACTTTTGGCAAGCTACCTTTAGTTCTCCGAATGAGGTTGGCGAATCGCCGAAAGTCCCTGGACCTCGCCGACTTGTGCTATTTCTATGCTATTTTGTTCTGCAACGTCCGGATGAGGATAGCTCTGATAGCATGGGCATCTATGCCACCCACCTCACCACTTGGAAGTCTGATTATGAGGATAACTCGGGGTCTAGATCATCGACATCTGTATCTGAGCCGGAGGATGATTAGACTCTGCAGAAGAGGTGAGCTGACCAACGCTTTAATGCGCTATATGATCTGGCATGAATACTAGTGACTCCTACACCTCATCCACCTCCAGCACAGATGGTTGAGCAGGTATCTCCAGTGCCCCTAGTAGAGGCACCTCCACCTCGATCGTTGAACAGACTCAAGGCTGCCGGGTTGAGGACTATTTTAGAAAAGAAGTGGCTTTCTATAATGGAGTGATGGACAGGTACCCTGAAGTGTGGAACACCATCAAGTTCCACAAGTTTGATATATTTACATGGCCTTGAGGCTCCTATATGCCTTTTTGGGTCCGAGAATGTTATACAGAATATGGGAGATTGGTGCCAAAGGAGAAGAAGAAGGCCATCTCATTCACACCGGTTGATCATATGGTGGTGTGTGGTAGAAAGGTGAAATGCAGTATCACTGGCATTAATGAGGTGCTGGGGTGTACTATAAATTAAATTCACGTCTTGGTGGATTAGATACAAAAGAAGACCCTGGATGACTTAAAGGGGTGGGTGGCTCCTCTGATTTTTGACATCACATCACCATGGATCGAGCTAGGAGTTTAGATAGAGAAGAAGGATCTGAATGTAGTTGCACGGTATTGTTTGCGTTTATTAGCAGCACTTTGATTCCTTCCTAGAACGAGTCCATACTCCGGCATCCTAAGGCGGCCTTGTTCGGATGCATTATTGTCCGAGATAGATTGAATCTCAAGCTGATTATTGAGAAGGAGATGGCCATGAAGGCAAAGCAGTGTCAGACTTCACTCCCTTTCTCGGTGTAAATCATAAAGTTGTGCCGGCGTGCCCGAGTGCCTTTTGTGGAGAAGACGGATGTGGAAGTGACTCTCACTTCCTTTACTAACATCCGTAGGATTGAGATTGAGTACACTAGAGACGAGGCTGAGAGGAGTAGAGTTGCGCCAATGGACACTTCCCTGGTTATTGATGTGGAGATGCTAGAGATAGACACAACCCCTCCTACTCAGGCCGGTGAGCCTTCAGGTACCCCTAGCACTTCTACTATTGTTGCTTCTTCGTCTACTGCTGCTACTACTTCTACTGTTGTTGCTACTACTACTTCTACTGTTGTTGCTACTACTACTTCTACTACTGCTTCTCGTCCAACATTGACACAGGCAATGCTATTCAAGATGGGTCATCTGGCCCAATCTGCTGATGTGCGTGCTTCTCGGGTAGAGGTTATTGTCCCCGATATTATTGAGAGGGCCATTGTTGCTGCCTTAGCTCCTATTTGAGCTGAGTTGAGATAGCACCATGAGTTGATCACCGCACATGGCCTAGCGTTAGATGCCATCACGGTGAGAGTAGAGGCATGTGAGCAGAGTGGACGCCAATTGGCTGATGTGAAGGCTATGCGAGCCGATGTTACTATCTTGAGACGTGATGTGGATGAACTAAAATCCACGGATCTCTCTATTTTTTTTCGGCATGGTGGACCTTTCTGAGGTCCCAAGTAAAGAGTTACCAGCCATTTTTGAGATCCCTCCGACTACTACGACTGAACCTGTTGATGTGGCTGATGATGACGCCAGGTCTGATGCTCCTGAGAATGATGATGAGGAGCTTGGTACCTGTGATGTAGGAGTATACGATGACCTAGAGGACCTACAGGGCGCGATGGTACAAAAAACTATGGAGGCCTCTCTTTGGGACACATCGATGGTGGGCTCCAATGGAGCGAAAAATAGAGTTGAGTCGGGCACTGATGCCCAGATTGAGAGACTCCCGGATGTGCAGAGTTCACCTCAGGCTTAGCAAGACAGGGGGATCTTGATTGTCTTTAGTTTTATTTTAAAACTGTTTATTTCTGTTGCATTGAGGACAATTGCTAGTTTTGTTTGGCGGGGTGAGGTATCTTTATACCTACCTCTTTTGGGCTGCTTTTGTGAATGATTGGTTTTTGATAGCTTACTCTGAATGTTTACTTTGTGTAACTATTAGTTTTTGGTTTTTAATGTGAATGTTGGTTCTTTATCCAAATTAAAAATCTCACCTCTTAATGTTTGTGAATGTGGCCGTTCTCTTGCATATTTGATTATCGGTTGCGATCAATACCTATGACTTGAATAGTTCTCTTGATTGAACGATATGTTTGTGCAATTCCAATGAGGCAAATTAGAGTTGCATTAGTCATGTGTGAACTCTTAGCATCTTATTGCGATTGGCCGATTATTCAAATGAATCTTGTGATGATCGTTGCATGCGAGCTAAAATTGTAGAATCTTGATTGATGACTGTGTTGAATGCCATGTGTGGTGAGATTGTATTGAAATATGTGCTTGGTAATACCTAGAACTTGCCCTGTTAGTCCAATCGACTAATGTAGGTGAATGATAGAGATGATTTTAGGCAAAATTTGTGGAGAGTGAACCAAATTGCTAGTATACCTCTTTGTGACCACCTTGTGAGAGTGTGAACCTAGCTTGGTACCATTTGAGCCTAACCCTTTCTTTGGATGAAACATGAACACATTTGACCTCTTCTTCCCATTACCTAAAACCTCCATGAGCATTGGTCCATTTGAATAGCCAACTTAGGCCAATGTGGTGATGAGGAAAGTTAAGAAGCTTGTGAATTTTTTTTGCCCTTGATGGATTTTGTTGTAAAAGATGGAACCCCTCCATGGATCAAGTTCCTCCACAAATGCTTTAGAAGGAGGAAGCAGTGTTGTTGAAAAGATCAAGAATATCGTAGCTCTACTTGAGCAATCTGGTTCCAAGAAATCTACCACAAAGAAGAACTATGATTCAACCAATGAATCCTCTCTACATTCATCACGCAATGTGAGTCCGCTGAAGATCAACTTATGTGACAATCCATGCTAGTCTCCTACATCTCCAATGATCATGCAAACGATGGTTACTGTTTCTTCTTTCCCTAAGGAACAAATTGCAAATCTGACGAAGTTTGTTGAAGGATTGACAAATCATGTACAACGCCAAGAGTCTCGAATCAATAAGTTGATGGATAGGATGGAAGGACTATTAGATGGAGAAGCGAGTCATGTGCCTGGAAAGGGTGTTGAAATTAAAGAGATCGAAGATCCTGCGAAGAAAAAATCGCTTGTTAATGAGATGTCAGTTTCTTATGAAGGAATGACCCCACTTGATTACTTGAAGGAGTTCATTGAAGGCACAATTCAAGGTAAGTATGAATTCTCCACCAAGTCTTCTCATATGTATGCCAAGCCATACACTGCAAGAATTGATAACTTTAAAATGCTTGGTTGTTATCAACCTCCCAAATTTCAACAATTTGAAGGTAAAGTAAATCTGAAGAAACATGTTGTACACTTTGTGGAGACATGTAATAATGTTATAACATATGGAGATCATCTTGTCAAGCAGTTTGTCCGCTCTCTAAATGGAAATGCCTTTGATTGGTACACGGACCTCAAGCCCAATTCTATCGATAGTTGGGAGCAACTAGAGCACTAGTTTTACAATCACTTCTATAGCACAAGGCGTACAATGAGCATGGTAGAACTCATGAATACTCACCAAAGAAAGGATGATCTAATTCTATATTTCATAAATCGATGGAGGAACGTGAGCGTGTATTGCAATAATAAGCTTAGTGAAGCTTCCGCAATAGAAATGTGTATCCAAGGGATGCAATGGGAGCTTCTTTACATCTTCCAAGGAATAAAACAAAAATCCTTCTAAGATCTAGCTACTCACACTCATGATATTGAGTTGAGCATGTTCTCTGCTGGAAAAGATATGACGTTTGTCCAAATCACTCGCAAAGGAAGGGACAAGTAGGAACCCAAGAGATGAAGCAAATTTGTGAAAATGACAATAATGAGACGGGTTCTTGGGATATGATTCGATTATAGGCTAATGTAGACAAATGGGTAATTGCAATTGTTAGGAAATAGCTGAAAATTAGTGAATAAGCTAGACTATAGAGGAGGTAAACTTTCTCTAGAATAATTTACCCTGAATCAAGTCGATTTCTCTCGAACATCGACAAGCATGCATAATAAGAACATCCTACACCTTAGTACATTCACTCTCTCGAGCTGAATGTGTGGAAAAGGGTTTAGGATTCACTCTCTCAAGCTGAACCCATGACAACCCAATACCCACAGACCATCAATAATTAATCTTGGTTTTAAAACCTCTCTCTCGAGTAAGCCAAAAACACAAAAGTAGAACTACATTTGCAACTACAACTCTTAAATTAAACTACAATTAATGATTGAAATCACTTCTAAGCAGCATTTAAACTAACAATTAGCAATACCCATAAACTAAATCAGCCCATAATCACATAATCACACACTAAGAATTGGAGTTTTAGCTAGACATCATAAAAAGACAAAAATCGTTACCAAATTGAGTTTCCATCAACTGGGTAAGATTGATTTCGTCTTTACAAAGGTCCAAATTGAAGAATATCAAAGACCCACTTCCAATTTCTCAAAAGTGAAAAACTTCAATTTTTCAAAGCTAAGGAAAACTTGTCTCAATACTCAGAATTCTTACAATTCTCAACTGAAAATTCAATGTAATAAAAATATGATACTAAACTAAATGTTAAAAAATGTATTTAAAATCGCCAAAAATGTGCTCCGAAGAGCCATTCGGCGCAGTAAGTTGGGCTCGCCGATCCATTCGGCTATGCGCTATTTAGCTAATTTCATCGCCTTTCCGTCTTGGCCTTCAGCATCCTCAAGGTCTGTAACTTTGGGCTGTCCAACATGCATCGCGGAATCACTCGGTGATCTGTCGACTGCTCCTTTCTCTCGCCGACTTGATTTTTTCCTTCCCAGTTTGGCACACTGGAACTTTAGGCGGTCAAGAAGCCCTTCGGCGACTCGACAAGTAGACTTGGCAATCACCAGGCTTCTTTTTCTTCACTCTTTCAGCTTAATTCGTTCCTTTTTGCACATTAGTGTCCTTGCATTGTTCCACAATCCATATACCTGGAAATCAAGGGTTTTACATCAGTTATTGGCACAAAACAAGCATTTGAGGACACTAAGCCTATACAAATAAAGCCCTAAATGAGTCCAAATCTCGGACTCATCAACACCCCAACTTAAACTTTTGATTGTCCTCAAGTAAAACTCAAGTTCAACAGTTCAAAAAGGATATCTCCAACAGTGCTACACAAGACTCAATCATGAATGAGCACAACAAGACTCAACTTACGTATGCAAGGATCAATTGTGCACTCAAAGATTCAAGTTGTAACTTACCATTATCAAAGATTCTCAAGTTCACAATACTTGCTTCAAATGAAAGTTCAAGCTCAACAAAGGAACTCAAATGCCCTCACACAAAAATGATTCCACATTCACACACAATTGTTCAACAATTTATAGCTCCGGAATCACAAACAACTCTCACACTCACAAAGATGAACACATGCATGACTCCACCCATAGGTTTGCCCTTATTTTCTAATCAACACTTATTTCAGCTCACTCAAGATCAAAAAGGTCTTTTCAAGGCCTATAACAGGGCTGAGTATAAAGCTATGGTCATTTAGTCTCAGTGGCTATTATCCTCATGAAATGTGGTATGAACAATACTTCCTTTCCCTTTCTTCATCATTCTCATTCATGCTCAAAAGTCACCCCATTATTCACTTTCCATGGAATACCGGACACCCCATTTGTTTTGCAACTTTCACAATTTTATTCCAAAACTTTTTCATTCTTTTTCTTTTTCATTTTTTTATTTTCTTTTTCTCTCTATTTTTTCGTACGGAGGGGTTCCATCTTTCTCAAAATCATGGGTCAAGGGGGACTTATTTGCACTTCTTGACTTACCTTCTCTTTTCAGCACACCCCCAACTTAGGCTTTTGGCCTGAGTTGACTATTAAAACAAACCACACTTCATGAGGATTAAGGGTGAAGGGCTAAAGAGAGGTATCATTTGCATCAAGTTTCTTCGAAGAAAAGGCTAAGGCTCAAAGGGTGTTCAAGAAAAGTTCACACACTCACAAGGTAGGCCATAAAAGATATATAATGTCAAATTGCTTCACTCTTTAAATTTTTTGCCTAAGTTCATTTCAAGAGCTTGCATAACTTAGTCAACCGGACCAACGGGGCAAATTCTAGGTGTCATCACACATGGTTCACGGTAAGCTCATTACACAAGGCATTGGCACCAATATCAAACAAGACTCCAGACTTTCACTAGTGTGTAATGTTCATTACAAGAGACTCAATTCGCTAATCGGCTAGTCACAACAAGATGCAATAAGTTCACATATTGCCTATGCAACTTCATTTGGCCTCATTGTAGCCGCATATTTATTTTTGTTTGATTGAGAGCACTATTCAATTCATCGGTATTGATCACAATTGATACTCATATTTTCACAAGAACAGCCACAATTAAATAAGCAAGAGGTGGCAAAATATTTTGGAAGGGTCCAAAATCATTTACAATTAAAACAAGGAGCCACAAGTTCAAACATCCACAAAACATAGTCAAAACACAAATTAGACACAAAAACCCAATATATACAAAAAAATATCATCAACACAAGAGGTAGGTATGGAAGTACCTCACCCCACCACAAACAAAGTGCAATTTTTCCTCAAATGCAATAAAACCACTAAAAATCAATAAAAATGACAGAGAGGGAGGTAAAGAGGGATCATGTCTACACAGTCACTCCATCTATCGAGGGATCAATGTCTGGTGCATCTCTCTGATCTTGGGCATCAGTTACCGGAGTCACATCAGCAACACTCAATCCGCTAGGGCCTACCATAGATGTCTCTGTCAGCGATGCCTGAATCACTGACTATACAATTGTCTCCTCCAAGTCAGACAGGTCTCCATAGATAGTCTCATTCGGCATCTCTATCTGCTCCTCATCGATCTCTGCCTCCGACTCATCAACTGCTATATCATCCCGATATATGTCTCCAGTGGTGGCCGGAGGAATCTCAAAATTCATTGGGGCATCTACATCATCTGTTGCCTCCAATAGTGAAGTGAAGTCTGTGGACTTCAAGTAGTCCACATCCTTTCTCAAATCTGTCACCTCGTCTTTCAAAGCCATCACCTCTGAAGTCGACCCCTATCTACTCTCACAAGTCTCAACTCTCGTTGTGAGAGTGTCAATAGATGCCCGTAGGAGTGTCAGTGCAGCGAGGATAGCAGCTTCGATCATCCATGGTACCACAACTTCCAATCGAGTAGCCCTCACATCCACAGAATGGGCTATGTGTCCCATCATCAGGAGCATGGCCTGAGTAATCTTGGTGGGCTTGGAAGCAGTAGAAGTACCAGGAGTCTGGGGGGAAGTGGAAGTACCTGATGGCCAGAGGCCAGAGTAGGAAAAGATGCCTCTGCAAGTATAGAATCAACATCTACTTTCGGGGATGTGTCCACCAGAGTTGCTCTCCTCATGTCTGCCTCCTCCCAAGTGTACTCGTCCTCTAAATGCCGGATATGTGTGGAGGATGTAGGAGAGACCTCAAAATCTCTCATCTCATCACGAGGAACTCCAGCACGCCGGCACAGCTCCGTAATAAAACTGGGAAAGGAAGGGACATCTGGCTCTGTTTGGCCGTCATGGATATCTCCTGCTCTATGATTAGTCCTATGTTAATTCTCCTCCTTGATATTATCGACCCAAGTCAGGCCGCCTTGGGATGGCGGAGGATGGACTCGTTCTGGGAAGGCATGATGGAGTTGCTGATGAACCCGAACCAATATCATGCAGCCACATTCAAGTCTCTCTTCTCTATTGGGGCTCCTGCGTCAATCTACCTCGGGATGGTATTAGAAATTAGAGGGGCGAGCCAGCCCTTTAAGTCATCCAGGGACTAGGTGTGGCCAAGCCCTCATAGGCATATGTGGAACTTGTAGCCCTGTCGAGTACAACATTAATGTGATCGTTGCTACACCCTACTTCCTTCCCTCAGACCATAATAGACTTCACTGATCTGAAGGCACTCGCCTTCTTCGTGCCCTTTGGTACCAAGTCGTTGTATGCTGTGTAGAACTCCTGGACCCATGTAGGAATATAGGAGCCTCGGGGCCTGGTGAACTGCTGAAAGCGATGGTACTGGAGTGTGTCTCTCACCCTAGAGTATTTGACATCTAGGCCCTCAGTGGAAAGAAACTTCTCCTCAAGAATAGTTTGTAACCCATCAACTTTTAATCTATTGAGTAGCCTAGGAGGAGGGACCTATACTAGGGGCACTGGGCGACACTCGGTGTCGAAGCTGGCACTATATCTGTTGTAGGAGGGATGGCCTCTGGAGATCTCGAAGAGTCTGGGTGAGACCTAGCACGAATCTCTGCTTACCCGGACTGTAGAGACTGATCATTGTCAGGCTCAAAGAACGCAGTTTGGGAGTCAAAGGACTCTCCCTCACTGCCAGAGTTGTGCTCCAGAACTCAGATGTTGGCTTCTTGCCTTTGCCCTTGCCTCCCTTTGGAGGCTCTTTTCTTCCCTTTTTGGGGGGATTTGTTGCCCTTCATTGATTGCTATGTCTCGTGATTTTTATGGGGTGGCATGTCGAGGTTGGTTCTAGCCATGTCTGCAAAAACATCAAAAAGAGTTAGATTCATTTCAAGAAAAATAGTTGCAGACAGACTCGCCGAACCGATCTGTGAGTCACCGAATCATTTTGGCGAGCCAGATTGGGCTCGCCGAAAGGATTGGCTAAAAAATTCTTTGAAACAATGGCATGTCAGCGATGGGAGGGGCCTTTCGACGAATCGCCGACAGCATTCTACGAGCAAGGACAAGCCCGTCAATACTTATAGTGTATTTTAAGGGTTAGGGGCTCAAAAAGGGCTATCAAGAAAGACTTTCAGCGAGTCGTCGGGTGCACTCGACAAACTCAGGCTTCTCGCCGAAAGTTATAGTACCCAAACTTAACAATTGCTTGAAATTAGAGGCGATCAAGGAGGATTCGGTGAACCGCCGAGTGGTTCGGCGATCTCGACCAAGCTCACTAAACTGCCCAACGTGCCTACTTTCAATCCCATCTTCAAAAATCAACCCCGTAGCCCCCAAAAATAAAATCAAACCACACACTAGTTCAATTAGACTAAGACCCATATGACCCATGCCCTTGGGATACTCAGACTTCTCTCGGTTTGGCCAAATTTGGCCATTTGACAACTTTTGCCCTTAGGAATGATGTCAAATGCTCCATCATCGGGATAAATATGTAATTTAGAATAATTAAAGGTTACTCAGACTTCACCCAACTAGACCCAATAAAAATTAAGCACAACCCAATAATTTAGATCAATTTTAATGCACAAAAATTAGGGAAATCAACAATATTGGCATTTTAGGCAAGATACTCAAATTAAAACAGGCACGCATGCACACAAGCACAAAAACAATGAAATCAGAGAGGCCCAGCACACTTCACTAAGATCAACACAATTGCAAATGAGTAAAATCGCTAAATACGAGTTCGGGATTTGAAAAACCAACCTTTAATGCCGAATAAATAAGTTGAAATGCTAGGCGGCAAAGATATCCGACTCTGAACACACAATCGATGACTAAAAAGCATTAATTATGCAAAAATATAGTGCGGGTGTGAGTTTGGGAAGTTAAAAAGTGAGGGAATGTGAAAAAAATTTAAAAGTTTAAACCTTTGGATTTTAAAACCGTCCAGTTCTCGCCCTTTCGGCGATATTAGTATTGCTCGCCGACCCATTCAGCGACACGCCGAGTGGGTACTTAGCTCACCGAGTTTCACAGGACCTCCATTTAATGTGGGGGTCCAAACGGCGGACAATGTCGTGGTCGCCGACCCATTTGGCGACACGCCGATTTCCTCCTAGGCCCGCCGAGTTTTACAGACTCCAACCTTAGAATTTCTTGATTCCAACGGTGGTCCAAGTCAGGCTCGCCGACCTATTCGGTGAGTCGCCGACTAGACATTTAGCTCGCCAACCTGCACATTTTCAGACACATTTAACACTTCAATCTGCAAAATCAACACACAATTATTTCAAAAACAAAATGAAAGCAATAAAACTTGGGTTGCCTCCCAAGAAGCGCCTTAGTTAAAGTCGTGGCACGACGCAATTCCACACTCAATTTTGATTTATGGGGTAGAGAAGAGACAACACATGACCCATTTGGGTCTCCAATAGCTTAATAGACATGGAATGGGAAGCAGTCATCTGATTCAACAGTAAGATATTCTCTTTTATCTCACTCAACACTTTGTCGTGTTCTTCAACTTTGTGTAGAATGAGTGAGAGTATCTCTTCTATTTGTCCACCCTCGTATTCCTTTGACTTTCTATGCTCATGAGGAAGAATGTACCGATCTTTCTTTTTGTACGGTACCTCCAATTCTATAATCTGTTTGTCCATGAGATCCAGCTAAGTCAACAATGTGGCCAAAATCTGGTCCTTCTTAGTCTCCTTGTTGGTCTTGGCAATATGATCAAGGAGTTGGGCTGATATTGCATAGGGTAGTGTTGTGAGACCACCTGGAGTAATTTGGTCAGCCACTCCTCTGTTCTCCAAACCAATACCTCTATAGAAGCAGTGTAGCATTGTATCTGAGATTCCATAAGTTGGGCATTGCAGCACTAGTGACTTAAATCTCAGCCACAACTCATGGATTGACTCACCCTCCAATTTCCTGAAACTTAGGATGTTATTCCTAAGAATCATCATTCTCAAAGGAGGGTGGTCCATTGGGTCACCGTTGCTACAAGACATTCTCCTTTCTTCTGTTCTAAACAAGCAACATGAAAACTAAAACTAAAAGTAAGTAGATTAAACTATAACTAAAAAGAACAAAATTCAACTTAACCAAAGAATCTTAACCAACACCACTCCCCGGCAGCGGTGCCATTTTGATTAATAACGTTCCAAAGAAATTTCACTCAATTCTAAGCATCAACGATTGTTAATCAGTATAATAACCCAACTAAATGAGTTGAGGTCAAATACCACAGGGAGTGGTACGTGTTTAAGGTTCAAGAGTAAAGTGTGAACATATTCAAATCAGTCATAGGTATAGAAATTATCAAATGAAAACATAATTCAAATCAGGGGGTGACACGAATGTCCAATAAGGGGGTTTTGGTTTTAATTATCAACTACAACAGCAACAAAATAATATGAAAATGACAATAATGAGACGGGTTCTTGGGATGTGATTCGATTATAGGCTAATGTAGATAATTGGGTAATTGCAACTATTAGGAAATAGCTGAAAATTAGTGAATAAGCTAGACTATAGAGGAGGTAAACTTTCTCTCGAACAATGTACACTGAATCAAGTGGATTTCTCTCGAACATCGACAAGCATGCATAATAAGAACATCCTATACCTTAGTCCATTCACTCTCTTGAGCTGAATGTGTGGAAAAGGGTTTAGGATTCACTCTCTCGAGCTGAACCCATGACAACCCAATACCCACAGACACATAATCACATAATCACACACTAAGAATTGGAGTTTTAGCTAGACATCATAAAAAGACAAAAATCGTTACCGAATTGAGTTTCCATCAACTGGGTAAGATTGATTTCGTCTTTACAAAGGTTCAAATTGAAGAATATCAAAGACCCACTTCCAATTTCTCAAAAGTGAAAAACTTCAATTCTTCAAAGCTAAGGAAAACTTGTCTTAATACTCAGAATTCTTACAATTCTCAACTTAAAATTCAATGTAATGAAAATATGATACTAAACTAAATGTTCAAAAATGTATTTATAATCGCCAAAAATGTGCTGCTAAGAGCCATTCGGCGCAGTAAGTTGGGCTCGCCGATCCATTCGGCCATGCGCCCTTTAGCCAATTTCATCGCCTTTATGTCTTGGCCTTCAGCATCCTCAAGGTCTGTAACTTTGGGCGATCCAACATGATATCGCGGAACCACTCGGTAATCCGCCGACTGCTCCTTTCTCTCGCCGACTTGATTTTTTCCTTCCCAGTTTGGCACACTAGAACTTTAGGCGGTCAAGAAGCCCTTCTGCAACTCGACAAGTAGACTTGGCAATCACCAGGCTTCTTTTTCTTCACTCTTTCAGCTTACTTCGTTCCTTTTTGCACATTAGTGTCCTTGCATAGTTCCACAATCCATATACCTGGAAATCAAGGGTTTTACATCAGTTATTGGAACAAAACAAGCATTTGAGGACACTAAACCTATACAAATAAAGACCTAAATGAATCCAAATCTCGAACTCATCAACACCCCAAACTTAAACTTTTGCTTGTCCTCAAGTTCAACAGTTCAAAAAGGATGTCTCCAACAGTGCTACACAAGACTCAATCATGAATGCACACAACAAGACTCAACTTACTTATGCAAGGATCAATTGTGCACTCAAAGATTCAAGTTGTAACTTACCATTATCAAAGATTCTCAAGTTCACAATACTTGCTTCAAATGAAAGTTCAAGCTCAACAAAGGAACTCAAATGCCCTCACACAAAAATGATTCCATATTCACACACAATTGTTCAATAATTTATAGCTACGGAATCACAAACAACTCTCACACTCACAAAGATGAACACATGTATGACTCCACCCATAGGTTTACCCTTATTTTCCAATCAACACTTGTTTCAGCTCACTCAAGATCAAAAAGGTCTTTTCAAGGCTTGTAATGGGGCTGAGTGTAAAGGTATGGTCATTTAGGCTCAGTGGCTATTATCCTCATAAAATGTGGTATGAACAACACTTCCTTTCCTTTTCTTCATCATTCTCATTCATGCTCAAAAGTCACCCCATTATTCATTTTCCATGGAATACCGTACACCCCATTTGTTTTGCAACTTTCACAATTTTATTCCACAACTTATTCATTCTTTTTCTTTTTCATTCTTTTTCTTTTCTTTTTCTCTCTATTTTTTTTTGTACGGAGTGGTTCCATCTTTCTCAAAATCATGGGTCAAGGGGAACTTATTTGCACTTATTGACTTATCTTTTCTTTTCACCACACCCCCAACTTCATGAGGATTAAAGGTGAAGAGATAAAGAGAGGTATCATTTGCATCAAGTTTCATCCAAGAAAAGTCTAAGGCTCAAAGGGTGTTCAAGCATAGTTCACACACTCACAAAGTAGGCCACAAAGGAGGTATAATGTCAAATTGCTTCACTCTTTAAATTTTTTGCCTAAGTTCATTTCAAGAGCTTTCATAACTTAGTCAACCGGACCAACGGGGCAAATTCTAGGTGTCATCACACATGGTTCACGGTAAGCTCATCACACAAGGCATTGGCACCAATAACAAACAAGACTCCACACTTTCGCTAGTGTGTAATGTTCATTATAGGAGACTCAATTCGATAATCGGCTAGTCACAATGAGATGGAAAAATTTCACATATTGCCTATGCAACTTCATTTGGCCTCATCATAGTCGTACATTCATTTTTGTTCGATTGAGTGCAGTATTCAAGTCATCGATATTGATCATAACCGACACTCAAATTTGCACAAGAACAGGAACAATAAAATACACAAGAGGTGGAATTTTTTTTTGGAAGGGTCCAAAAATCATTTATAATTAAAACAAGGAGCCACAAGCTCAACATCCACAAAATAGAGTCAACACAAATTAGACACAAAAACCCAATATATACAAAAACAAATATCATCAACACAAGAAGTAGGTATGGAAGTACCTCACCCCACCACAAACCAAAAACAATTTGTCCTCAAATGCAATAAAAACACTAAAAATCAGTAAAAATGATAGAGAGGGAGGTAAAAAGGGATCATGTCTACGTAGTCGCTCCATCTGTCGGGGCATCAATGCTCGGTGTATCACTCTGATCTTGGGCATCAGTGCTCGGAGTCACATCAGCAGAACTCAATCCACTAGGGTCTACCATAGATGTCTCAGTCAGCGATGCCTGAATCACTGACTATACAATCGTCTCCTCTAGGTCATACAGGTCTTCATATCTGGCATGTGTATCTGCTACTCATCGGTGTCTGCCTCTGACTCATCAACTGTTATATTATCCCGATGTACGTCTCCGGTGGTGGCCAAAGTAATATCAGAGGTCATTGAGGCATCCACGTCATCCGCTGCCTCCAATAGTGAAGTGAAGTCTGTGGACTTCAAGTAGTCCACATCCTTCCTCAAATCTGCCACCTCGGCTTTCAAAGTTGTCACCTCTGAAGTCACCCTCTGTCTACTCTCATAAGTCTCAACTCTCGCCGTGAGAGTGTCAATAGATGCTCATAGAGGTGTCAGTGCAGTAAGGACAGCATCTTCGATCATCCATTGTACCACAGCTTCCAATTGAGTAGCCCTCACATCCGCAAAATGGGCTAAGTGTCCCATTTTCAGGAGCATGGCCTGAGTGATGTTGGTCGACTGGGAAGCAGTAAAAGTACCAAAAGTCTGGGAGAAAGTGGAAGTACCTGAAGGCCCGGAGGCTGGAGTAGGCAAAGATGCCTCTGCATGTATAGAATCAACATCTACTTCCGAGGATGTGTCCACCGGAGCTTCTCTCCTCCTGTATGCCTCCTCCTAAGTGTACTAGGCCTCTATACGCCGTATATCTGTGAAGGATGTAGGAGTGACCTCAAAATCTCTCATCTCATCACGAGGAACTCCAGCACGCCAGCACAGCTTCGTAATCAAAAATGGGAAAGGAAGGGATGTCTTGCTCTGTTTGGCCCTCATGTCCATCTCCTGCTCTATGATGAGTCCTATGTTAATGCTCCTCCTGAATATGATTGATTTCAGGTATCAGGACACTTCTTCCAATACTAAGTGCCAACAATCGTTAGTCAGTAATATAACCCAACTAAGTGAGTTGGGGTCGAATCCCATAGGGAGTGGTAGTGCTTGAGATTCAAGAGCCAAGTACAAATATGTTCAAGTCAATCATAGGTAAAAACATTTACGAATAAAAGCATATTTCAAATTTAGGGTGACACAAGTGTAAAATATGAGGGTTTTGATTGTAATTAACAGCTACGACAAGCAAATAACACGAATAAACAAGTAAAGAGACAGGTTCTTGGGATGTGATTGGATTATAGGCTAAGGTAGACAAATGGGTAATTGCAACTGATAGTAAATAGCTGTAAATCAGTGAATAAGCTAGACTTTAGTGGGGATAAACTTTTTCTTGAACAATTTACCTCGAATCAAATTGGTTTCTCTCGAACACCAATAAGCAGCAATTAAGAACAGCCTACGCTTTAGTCCATTCACTCTCTCGAGCTGAATGTGTGGAAAAGGGTTTAGGATTCACTCTCTCGAGCTGAACCCATGTCAACCCAATACCTACAGACAATCAAATCAGTAACCTTGGTTTTAAAACCTCTCTCTCGAGCAAGCCAAAAACACGAAGGTAGAGTTGTATTTGCAACTACAACTCTTTAAATTAAACCACAATTACTGATTGAAATCACTTTTAAACAACATTTAAACTATCAATTAACAAAACCCAAAAGCTAAATCAACCCATAATCACATAATCACACCCCAAGAATTAGGGTTTTAGCTAAACATCATAAAAAGATAGTAATCGTTACCAAATTGTGTTTCCATCAACTAGGTACAATTAATTTCGTCTTTACAAAGGCTAAGGTTGAAGAATCTCAAAGACCCACTTCCAATTTCTCAAAAATGGAAATCTTGAAAGCTAAGAAAAATATTGTCTCAGTACTCTCAGTTCTAAAGATGATTGATAAAATTAGATACTCTAAAAACTCATTCTAAACTAGGAATTTAAAAATGTATTTATAGTCGCTAAAATAAATATGCTGCAAAGGACCATTCAGCTCAATAAGTCGGGATTGCCGATCCACTGGGCGATCCTCCCTTTGGTCAATTCCATCGCTTTTTTGCCTTGGCCTTCAGCATCTTCAAGTTCTGTAACTTTGGGTGATCTAGCACTGCATCGCGGAACCATTTGGCGACTCACCGACTGCTCCTTTCTATCGCCGACTTGATTTTCTCCTTCAGGGCTTGGCACATTGGAACTTAAGGCGAGATCATGGTCATTCGGCGACTCGCCCAATGGGTTAGGCGATCATCAGGCCCTCTTTTGTTCGTTCATTCAACTCCCTTGTTCCGTTTTGCTCATTAGTGTCCATGCTTTGTTTCTCAATCCAAATACCTGAAAATCAAGGATTTACATCAGTTATTGGCATAAAATATGCATTTGAGGACACTAAATTTATTAAAATAAAGCCCTAAATGAGTCCAAATTGTGGACTCTTTAATGATCGACCCAACTTAGGCTGCCTTGGGATGGCAGAGGATGGACTCGTTCTGGGAAAGCATGATAGAGCTGCTGATGAACCCAAATCAATACCGTGCAGCCATATTCAAGACCCTCTTCTCTATGGGGGCTTCTGCCTCAATCCACCTCGAGGTGGTATAAGAAATCAGAGGGGCGAGCCAACCCTTTCAGTCATCCAGGGACTAGGTGTGGCCAAGCCCTCATAGGCATATGTGGAACTTGTAGCCCTGTCGAGTGCAACATTAATGTGATCGCTGCTACATCCTACTTCCTTCCCTCAGACCATAACAGACTTCACTGCTCTAAAGGCACTCGCCTTCTTCTTGCCCTTTGGTACTAAGTCGTTGTATGTTGTGTAGAACTCCCAGACCCATGTAGGAATATAGGAGCCTTGGGGCCTGGTGAACTGCTGAAAGCGATGGTACTGGAGTGTCTCTCTCACCCTGGAGTATTTGACAGCTAGGCCCTCAGTGGAAAGAAACTTCTCCTCAAGAATAGTTTGTAACCCATCAACTTTTAATCTATTGAGTAGCCTAGGAGGAGGGACTTGTACTGGGGGCACTGGGATACACTCGGTGTCGAAGCTGGCACTATATTTGTTGTAGGAGGGGTGGCCTCTGGAGCTCTCGAAGAGTCTGGGTGAGACCTAGCACAAATCTCTGCTCACCCGGACTATAGAGGTTGGTCATCGTCGGGGTCAGAGAACGCAGTTTGGGAGTCAAAGGACTCTCCCTCACTGTCGGAGTTATGCTTCGGAGCCTCAGATGTTGGCTTCTTGCCTTTGCCCTTGCCTCCCTTTGGAGGTTCTTTTCTTCCCATTTTGGGGGGATTTGCTGCCCCTTTATTGATTGCTATTCCCCGTGCTGTTTTATGGGGTGGCATGTCGAGGTTGGTTCTAGACATGTCTGCAAACACATCAAAAAGAGTTAGATTCATTTCAAGAAGATTTGTAGAAAAATAGTTGCAGACAGACTCGCCGAACCGATCGGCGAGTGGCCGAATCACTTTGGCGAGCCAGATCGGGATCACCGAAAAGATTCGCTTAAAAATTCTTAGAAAAAATGGCATGTCGGTGATGGGAGAGGCCTTTCAGCGAATGGCTTATAGCATTCGGCGAGCAAGGACAAGCCCGCCAAAAGTTACAGTGTATTTTAAGGGTTAGGGGAGCAGAAAGGGCGATGAAGAAAAACTTTCAGCGAGTCGCCGGGTGCACTCGGCAAACTCAGGCTTCTCACCGAAAGTTACAGTACCCAAGCTTCACAATTGCTTGAAATTAAAGGCGATCAAGGGGGATTTGGAGAACCGCCGAGTGGTTCGGCGAGCTCGACCTAGCTCGCCAAATTGCCGAATGTGCCTACTTTCAACCCCATCTTCAAAAATCAACCCCGCAACCCCCGAAAACAAAATCAAACCACACACTAGTTCAATTAGACTAAGACTCATATGACCCATGCCCCCGGGATACTCAGACTTCTCTCGGTTTGGCAAAATTTGACGATTTGACGACTTTCACCCTTTGGAATGACGTCTAATGCTCCATCATCGGGCAAAATATGTCATTTAGCACAATTAAAGGTTACTCAGACTTCACCCAACTAGACCCAACAATAATTAAGCACAACCCAACAACTAAGATCAATTTTAAACAGGTACACATGCACACAAGCACAAAAACAATGAAATCAGAGAGTCCCAACACAATTCACTAAGATCAACACAATTGCAAATGAGTAAAATTGCTAAATATGAGTTTGGGGTTCGGAAAACCGACCTTTAATGCCGAATAAATAAGTTGAAATGCTAGGCGGCAAAGATATTTGACACCGAACAAATAATCGACGACTAAAAAGCGATAATAATGCAAAAATATAGAAAAATATAGTGTGGGTGTGAGTTTGGGAAGTTAAAAAGCGAGGGACTGTGAAAAAGTTTGAAAGTTTAAACCTTTGGCTTTTAAAACCGTTCAGTTCTCGCCCTTTCGGCGATATTAGTCTTGCTTGTTGACCCACTCGGTGACACACCGAGTGGGCACTTACCTCGCCAGGTTTTACAGGACCTCCAGTTAATGTGGGGGTCCAAACGGTGGACAATGTCATGGTCAACGACCCATTCAGCAACACACAAATTTGCTCTTGGGCCCGCCGAGCTTTACAGACTCCAACCTTAGAATTTCTTGAGTCCAACGGCAGTCCAAGTCGGGCTCGCCGACTGGACATTTAGCTCGCCAACCTGCACTTTTTGAGACACATTTTACACTTCAATCTGCAAAATCAACACACGCTTATTTCAAAAAGAAAATGAAAGCAACAAAACTTGGGTTGCCTCCCAAGAAGCGCCTTAGTTAACATCGTGGCACGACGCAATTCCCCACTCAATTTTGATTTGTGGGGTAGAGAAGAGATAACACATGACCCATTTGGGTCTCCAATAGTTGAATAGACATGGAATGGGAAGCATTCATCTGATTCAGCAGTGAGACATTCTCTTTTATCTCACTCAACACTTTGTCGTGTTCTTCGACTTTGTGGAGAATGAGTGAGAGTATTTCTTCTATTTGTCCACCCTCATATTCCTTGGACTTTCTACGCTCATGAGGAAGAATGTACCGATCTTTATTTTTGTATGGTACCTCCAATTCCGTAATCTGTTTGGCCACGAGATCCAGTTGAGTCAGTAGTGTGGCCAAAATCTGATCCTTCTCAGTCTCCTTGTTGGTCTTGGCCATATGATTAAGGAGTTGGGCTACTATTGCATACGTTAGTCTTGTGAGACCACCTGGAGAAATTTGGTCAGCCACTCCTTTGTTCTTCGAACCAAGACCTCTATAGAAGTAGTCCAGTAGCATTGTATCTGAGAATCCATGAGTTGGGCATTGCAGCAATAGTGACTTAAATCTCAGCCACAACTCATGGATTGACTCACCCTCCAATTTACTGAAACTTAGGATGTTATCCCTAAGAATCATTATTCTAAAAGGAGGGTTGTCCATTGGATCATCATTGCTACAAGACATTCTCCTTTCTTCTGTTCTAAACAAGCAACATGAAAACTAAAACTAAAAGTAAGTAGATTAAACTATAACTAAAAAGAACAAAATTCAACTTAACCAAAGAATCTTAACCAACACCACTCCCCGGCAGCGGTGCCATTTTGATTAATAACGTTCCAAAGACACTTCACTCAATTCTAAGCGTCAACGATCGTTAATCAGTATAATAACCCAACTAAATGAGTTGGGGTCAAATACCACAGGGAGTGGTACGTGTTTAAGATTCAAGAGTAAAGTGTGAACATATTCAAATCAGTCATAGGAATAGACATTATCGAATGAAAACATAATTCAAATCAGGGGGTGACACGAATGTCAAATAAGGGGGTTTTGGTTTTAATTATAAACTACAGCAGCAGCAAAATAATATGAAAATGACAATAATGAGACGGGTTCTTGGGATGTGATTCGATTATGGGCTAATGTAGACAAATGGGTAATTACAACTATTAGGAAATAGCTGAAAATTAGTGAATAAGCTAGACTATAGAGAAGGTAAACTTTTTCTCGAACAATATACCCTGAATCAAGTCGATTTCTCTCGAACATCGACAAGCATGCATAATAAGAACATCCTACACCTTAGTCCATTCACTCTCTCGAGCTGAATGTGTGGAAAAGGGTTTAGGATTCACTCTCTCGAGCTGAACCCATGATAACCCAATACCCATAGGCCATCAATAATTAATCTTGGTTTTAAAACCTCTCTCTCGAGTAAGCCAAAAACACAAAAGTAGAACTGCATTTGCAACTGTAATATTAAATTAAACCACAATTAATGATTGAAATCACTTCTAAGCAGCATTTAAACTAACAATTAGCAATACCCATAAACTAAATCAGCCCATAATCACATAATCACACACTAAGAATTGGAGTTTTAGCTAGACATCATAAAAATACAAAAATCGTTACCAAATTGAGTTTCCATCAACTGGGTAAGTTTGAGTTTCCATCAAGTCCCTCCTCTCTATTAGGGCCTCTGCCTCAATCCACCTCGAGGTGGTATCAAAAATCAGAAGGGCGGGACAGCCCTTTAAGTCATTTAGGGACTGAGTAGTGGCCAAGCCCTCATAGGCATATTTGGAACCTGTAGCCCTATCGACTACATCATTAATGTGATCGATGCTACACCTTACTTCTTTCCTTCAGACCATAACAAACTTCACTGGTCTGAAGGCATTGGCTTTCTTCTTGCCCTTCGGTACTAAGTAGATGTATGTTGTGTAGAACTCCCGGACCTATGTAGGAATATAGGGGCCTCAGGGCCTGGTGAACTACTAAAAGCGATTGTACTGGAGTGTCTCCCTCATCCTCGAGTATTTGCCATCTAGGCCCTTAGTGGAAAGCAACTTCTCCTCAAGAATAGTCTGCAACACATCAGTTTTTAATCTATTGAGTAGCCTAAGAGGAGTCACCTGGACTGGGGATACTGGGGGAACACACGGTGCCGGAGTTGGCACTGTATCTACTATAGAAGGGGTGGCCTCTAGAGCTCTCGAAGAATCTGGGTGTGACCTAGCATGAATATCCTCTCGCCTGGTATGTAGAGGCTGGTCATCATCGGGCTTAGAGAACGGAGTTTGGGAGTCAAAGGACTCTCCCTCACTGCCGGAGTTCTGCTCCGTAACCTCATATGTTGGCTTTTTGCCTTTGCCCTTGCCTCCCTTTGGAGGCTCATTTCTTCCCTTTTTGGGAGGAATTGTTGCCCCTTCATTGATTGTTATGCACCGTGCTCTTTTACGGGGTGGCATGTCGAGGTTGGTTCTAGCCTTGTTGCAAAAACATCAAAAAGAGTTAAATTCAATTCAAGAAAAGTTGCAGGAAAACAGTTGCAGACAGACTCGCCGAATCGACCGGCGAGTCGTCGAATAACTTTGGCGAAGCAGATCGGGATCGCCAAAAGGATTGGCTAAAAAATTCTCAGAAAAAATGGTATGTCGGCGATGGGAGGGGTCATTCGGTGAATCGTCGACAGTATTCAGCGAGCCAGGACAAGCCTGCCGAAAGTTACAGTGTATTTTAAGGGTAAGAGGTGCAGAAAGGGCAATCAAGAAAGACTTTCAGCGAGTCGTCGGGTGCCCTCATCAAACTCAGGCTTCTCACCGAAAGTTACAGTACCCAAACTTAACAATCGGTTGAAATTAAAGGCGATCAAAGGGGATTCGGCGAACCGCCGAGTGGTTCGGCGAGCTTGACCCAGCTCGCCAAACTACCCCTACTTTAAACCCTATCTGCAAAAATCAACCCCGCAGCCCCCAAAAACAAAATCAAACCACACACTAGTTCAATTAGACTAAGACTCATATGACCCATGCCCCTGAGATACTCAGACTTCTCCCAATTTGGCCTAATTTGGCCATTTGACGACTTTCGCCCTTAGGAATTGATTAATAACGTTTCAAAGACACTTCATCCAATTCTAAGCGTCAATGATCGTTAATCAGTATAATAACCCAACTAAATGAGTTGGGGTCGAATCCCACAGGGAGTGGTACGTGTTTAAGATTCAAGAGTAAAGTACGAATATGTTCAAGTCAATCATAGGGATTGACATTTACGAGTAAAAACATAATTCAAATTAGGGGTGACACGAATGTCAAATAACAGGGGGTTTTGGTTTTTACTATTAGCTACAAAAACAACAAATAACACGAATTAACAAATAATGAGATGGGTTCTTGAGATGTGATCGGATTATAAGCTAAGGTAGTCAAATGGGTAATTGCAACGGTTAGTAAATAGCTGTAAATCAGTGAATAAACTAGACTTTAGTAGGGATAAACTTTCTCTCGAACAATTTACCCCGAATCAAGTTGGTTTCTCTCGAACAACAACAAGAAAGCAATTAAGAACAACCTACGGTTTAGTCCATTCACTCTTTCAAGATGAATGTGTGGAAAAGGGTTTAGGATTCACTCTCTCGAATTGAACCCATGACAATCCAATACCCACAGACCATCAATTTAGTAATCTTGGTTCTAAAACCTCTCTCTCGAGCAAGCCAAAAACACTAAGGTAGAATTGTATTTGCAACTAGAACCCTTTAAATTAAACCACAATTACCGAATGAAATCACTTCTAAACAACATTTAAACTAACAATTAGCAATACTCACAAGATAAATCAACCCATAATCACATAATCACACCCCAAGAAGAGAGAATCATTACCAATTGTGTTTCCATCAACTTGGTAAGATTAATTTCGTCTTTACAAAGGCCCAAATTGAAGAATCTCAAAGAGCCAATTACAATTTCTCAAAAATGGAAAACTTCAATTCTTCGAAGCTAAGGAAAAGTTTATCTCAAAACTCAGAGTTCCAACTCCAAAACTGAAAAATTCTATATTATGAAAATTGATACTAAACTAAATATCAAAAATGTATTTATAGTCGACAAAAATATGCTGCGAAGGACCATTAGGCGCAGTAAATCGGTATCGCTGATCAACTCGTCGATCTGCCCTTTGACCAAGTTCATCGCCTTTTTGCTTTGGCCTTCAGCATCCTCAAGTTCTGTAACTTTGGGAAATCCAATACTGCATCGCGGAACACTCGACGACACGTCGACTGCTCCTTTCTATCGCCAACTTGACTTTGTCCTTCAGGGCTTGGCACTCTGGAACTTTAGGCAAGGTAATGGCCATTCAGCGACTCGCCAAAGGGACTCGGCGATCAACATACCTTCATTTCTTTGCCCTTTCAACTCACTTCGTTACTTTTTGCAAGTTAGTGTCCATGCTTTGTTCCTCAATCCAAACACCTGGAAATCAAGGGCTTTACATCAGTTATTGGACAAAACAAGCATTTGAGGACATAAAATCTATCCAAATAAAGCCCTCAATTAGTCCAAATCGTGGACTCATCAACACCTCCAACTTAAACTTTTTGCTTGTCCTCAAGTAAAACTCAAGTTCAATAGTTTAAAAAGGATGTCTCAAACAGTGCTACACAAGACTCAATCATAAATGCACACAAAAAGACTCAACTTATTCATGCAAGGATCAATTGTGTACTCAAAGATTCAAGTTGTGACTCACCATTATCGAAGATTCTCAAGTTCACAATACTTGCTTAAAATGCAAGTTCAAGCTCAACAAAGGTACTCAAATGCCCTCACACAAAGAATGATTCCATATTCACACACAATGGTTCAACAATTTATAGCTCTCGAATCACAATCAACACTCACACTCACAAAGATGAACACATGCATGACTCCACCCATAGGTTTGCCCTTATTTTTCAATCAACACTTGTTTCAGCTCACTCAAGATCAAAAAGGTATTTTCAAGGCTCATAACGTGGCTGAGTGTAAAGGTATGGTCATTTAGGCATTGTTGCAGCTATCCTCATGAAATGTGGAATGAACAACATTTCTTTTCATTCTCCTCATCATTCTCATTTAGGCACATAACTCACCCCATTATTCACTTTCCATGGACTGTTGGACATCCCATCTCTTTTTGCATTTTCACAACTTTATTCCACAACTTTTTCACTCTATTTCTTTTTCATTCTTCTTTTCTTTTTCTCTCCCTTTTTTTTGTATGGAGGGGTTCCATCTTTTTCACAATCATGGATCAAGGGGGACTTCTTTGCACTTCTTGATTTACCTTCTCTTTTCACCACACCCCCAACTTAGGCTTTTGGCCTAAGTTGGTTATTCAAACCAACCATATTTCATGAGGATTATGGGTGAATGGATAAAGAAATGTCACAATTTCATCAAGTTTCTTCCAAGAAAAAGGGTAAGGCTCAAAGAGTGTTCAAGCAAAGATCACACACTCACAAGGTTGTCCACAAAAGAGGTATAATGTCAAATTGTTTCACACTTTTCAAACTTGCCTAAGATCATTTCAAGAGATTGCATAACTTAGTCAACCGAACCAACGGGGCAAATTCTAGGTGTCATCACACATGGTTCACAGTAAGCTCATCACACGAGGCATTGTCACCAAATATAAAACAAGACTCCACACTTTCTCTAGTGTACAATGATCATCACAAGAGACTCATTCGATAATCGGCTAGTCACAATAAGATGCAAAAATTTCACATATTGTCTATGCAACTTTATTTGGCCTCATCGTAGCCGCACATTCTTTTTTGTTCGATTATGAGCACTATTCAAGTCATCGGTATTGATCAAGACCGATACTCAAATTTGCAAGAGAACAGCCATATTCAAACACAATCAAGAGGTGGTATAAAATTTTTGAAAGGATCCAAAAATCATTCACAATTAAAACAAGGAGCCACAAGCTCAAACATCCACAAAAACAGTGTTAAACATAATTTATAGTTCAAAACCCAATATATAAACAAAATAATAATCACAAAAGGTGGGCCTCAGCCCACAACAAAATAAAAGCAATTTGTCCTTAAATGCAAGAAAAATAACAAAAAGTCAATAAAGAAAGACAGAGAGAGGGGTAAAGAAAAATCATGTCTAAACAGTCACTCCATCTGTCGGGGCATCAGTGCCCGGTGCATCACTCTGATCTTGGGCCTCAGTGTCCGGGGTCACATCAACAGTACTAGGTCCACTAGGTCAGCCAAGGGTGTATCTGCCAAAGAAGCCTGCACAACTGCATCTACCATGGCCTCCTTAGTCTCCATAAGGCCCTCTTAAGAAGCCTCATCAACAACCTCAAGCATCTCCTCATCCATCTCAGCCTCGGACTCAGGATCAACTGCCTCCTCAACTATAACATTATCTCTGGTGGTAGCCGGAGGCATGTCTAGCTCAACTGGCACATCAAGGATCTCCACTGTCCCAAAAATCATTGACATGTCAGTGGACTTCAGCTGGTCCAAATCTCTCCTCAGCACAGCAATAGCGGCCTTTAGAGCCGTCACCTCTTCGGTGGCCCCTTCGCCACTCTCGCACACCGCTATCCTAGCCGAAAGGGCATGAATGGTAGCAACCAAGGATGTCACAGCATCAGCAAAGGCAGTTTGAATCATGTCCAGAATGGAGGCCTCATGTAACAATGCCTAAAATGATAGGTTGAAATAGAGCCTAAATGTGGGGGGTTAACATAAAGAGTTAAGGCTAAATGCTAAGGTTTTTGGGTGTAGTCCATGGTTTGGGAACCTAGGCTACCTAAAACTACTCCTAGCTACTGCCTTCCTAGACCACGAAGGTCTTCACGACCCGTGGTGGCCACCACGAGTCGTGGTTCCCCCAGTGGTTGGCTAAGTAGTAAGCCCTAGATTGGTGCCAAGCTAAGACTCTCCTTCACGAGCCACTTCACAACTCATGGTCATGACCACGGGCCATGGGAAGGCTCGTGGGATTACCTTGGCTTATGGAGGGTTATGTCTTGTTGAGGAGGATACTGTCTAAAAGATCACGGGCACCACCACGAGTCGTGGTGCCCAAGACGGTTCGTCAAAGTGGGTGTGAAGCTCACTTAGGCTCAAGGCAAGCAAGGCATTTTGGCCAAGCTGTTGCCTCATGATAACGAGCTTCACCACGACTCGTGGTGTTGACCATGGATCGTGGGAGCATCTGTGGTCTTGCCTTGGCCTTGGAGTGTGTGGCAAGGTTGGGAGGCACACTGCCTAGGGGACCACGGGCACCACCACGAGCCGTGGTTCCCCTCATGACCCGTCAAGTTGGGCGTGGTCCCTCACGGGGCTGCCTCATTTAGGGAGTTTTTAAGTAATTTTGTTTTAATGTTTTATTATGTGGGGTTGATTTTAAATGGTTTATATCATAAATATAAATAGTTTCAAGTCCTAAAACACTTCATTTTATTCCTTTATTTCAAAACACCCAATCAAAACCCTCTCTCCCAAAATATCTTCTCTCTAAGAACTCCATTGAAGACCAAGAGGAGAAGAAGACTTAGGGCTTGAAGAGGAAGGCTTTAGGGTATATTTTCGTGGGATTATTCAAGTATAAGGTATGGTGATCCTTCATCTAGGGTTAGTTTTCACCCTAGAGTCAATTTCTAAGAAGTTTTCAAGGTTTTCAAGTTATACAAAACCCTAAGTTTTATTCAATCTCATGGGTTCTTGCATCAAACGTTTTCAAATGATAAACTATGACTATGTTGATGTTTAGATGATGTTTTAAGATGAAAATACTCTATGAACCCATGATTTCTCACATTTTCTAAAATGTGCCTTATGAAGTGGGTTTATTGGCTATGAATGAATGTTGATGGACTTATGCCTAGATTGATTTAGATTGTTGACTTGTATCATCATCTATGCCTAATTATGGTGAATTATTATAGTAGACTTGTGTTAGAGATGTTGATCCACTTGAAAGGTGGAGGTTTTAATTATGATGTAGTTACTTGATGTTAATATAATTCTATATGTATTCTTTATTAACCTAAGAATCTAGGGTTATGTCATGAAACAGTCAAATTGAGGGTTTAAATGTGATCCTCCAAGAATGATGACTTTCTCAATGTAATGCATTAGATTAGATCACCTAGACTTGAATAAGTTTAGGGTAATGCTTCTAAACATGAATTGACTTGATCATGATATTATGTGCGTGTTGATAAATACTTGAAGTATAATATGACAATCATGATGTGATTAATGTATTGATGAGTTGTTGGATCATGGTATTCCCTTATCTATTTTTCTATTGCTATATGTTTGGGATGGGTTGGTCCATAGCCTTGAAGGGCATATAGTGAAGGTTTGTGCATGTGGGTAAGATTGTGTGTGAACTCATGATTTACTTAGAAGTTGAAAGTCCTATGACCATTGAGTATATTGTGGTATTGTTGAAAAGGCTATTCTTCCCTTACCCCTACACTTGATATTGTATGAATGGTCTAGGATGATTATAATGTTGTTGATTGTGTCATTGCAAGGACAATTACACACACACTCCATGCATAAACATGATCATGATGTATCAATGGTGTTAATTGAAAGTTTAGTTCTCATATGCACCTTTACACATTATTATGCATTAAATGTACATGACCATATTGATCATATTGTGTTGATTAAAAGTTCATTCTCATGAGACACATGATCTTGGTGTGATAGTTATTCTCACATACCAATGTTGATCCTAAGGTAAAAGGTAGTTCTCACTTTAATGAAGCTATGAGCTATTTAGTGAGTTGTATTGAGCGAAGGGTAAAGTATGACTTCACACATGTACATACAATTCCATACTAATTATGTATTAATGGGAATTAATGCTTAGTACCGAGTGGATATGGACAATGAGGAAAAGGCCCCTCCGCTAATGCAATAGGTTGGGTCATCTATAGTAAACTCATGAGATGGAATCTCCTCCGCTAATGCAATAGGTTGGGTTTCTAGTAGCAATCTCACTATCCCATAACTATGTGCCAAACATAGGACTTAGCTAGTGGATCCACTTAGAAGCTAAATATGATTAGTTCTACCTTCGGCAACTAGAATGCCTTCTTTTTGGTGTGGGTTTATATGACACCGGATTCCATGTAGCTCACATGGTCTATGTCGGTTATGGCTAATCTTCCCTAATAATAATAAGATAATAATTATGATAGGAATTATACCATGACTTCTTAATGGGTTTACTTAGTAGGAGTAGGGGTGTGGGACTTCACTTTTACGTTGCCCAAGAAGGTTTATTAGGATGTTATGGAATGGTTTCCTTTTGGTATGATAAGATATGAAATGATGTATGGACAATGAATGAAAGGTGTTATAGATGACCTTCCTTATGTTTAGTTGTGTACTTGTATAATTCCTCATTTATGACTATGGATTATGGTAAGCTTGAAAATTATGGAAATGAATATGTGGCTTCAAGGAATTCTTAGTAAGGTTGGTATGATGGGATGCCAACCATACATTGCACAAGTGTTCTTAAAGGTTGCTAAGGTATTGATATTACTATGTTATGAGTGTATTGTGACTACATCTTGTCTTCTATGTTTGAAAATGCATATTGGCTTTCCAAACTTAATGTATGAAAGTCTTCTAAATTCATGAATGTGTCCCAAATGAATCTAATGAAGAATGTTGACTTAAATGCTTACATGTAAAGATGCATTCTATACTTGGATTGTATTATGAGTTACTTCCTTGTCATGTTCATTCTATATGAATGTGCCTTGCCAGGGTGACTTCAAAGGAGTATTTAGTGTGAGTAGTATTATGGGATGCTACTTGCATATTGCACAAGTATGACTTAGAGTTGTCTTAGATGTTGGTCTTAATGTGATGACGTGATTCATATAATGTTTATGTGTCTTATATGCTGTATTCTGTAAAGGTGGAAAGAATGAATGGTAAGTTCACTTTTGGTGACCTTAAGGTAGTGCCTTAGTGTGGGTGGTGGTATGGGACGCTACCCATACATTGTACAAGGGATAGCTTGAGGGTTACTTGAGGTGGAGCTTCAAGGTAAAGGTAAAGGTATACATGTGATTTTGCTTAAATGTGAAGTATGTGACTTTGTATGTTGGTTGTGACTTATATTATGCCTATTATATCAATGTTCATGAAGTTTTACAAAAATGGCATAAAAGCATGAATTTCAACAAAATGACCCTTTTTAGCATATTTTGCATGGTCATCATACTTAGTACATTTTTGTGTGCTAACCCATATTTTCCTATTTTTACTACAAGTGATTGCATTCCCTAGTGAAGCTTGGGATTAGAGTCTCTCAAGACCTCTTTTGGTATGTCCTCATAAGTCGAGGATAAGGACTTTTATTGTTTTCTAGTTTCTTTATGTTTTAATACTATTGTTAAGACTTCGATTGTAAAGGTCTGTGACCCTATCTTGTTTAAAGTTTGTCTTAAGATGGCCATGTGAGACTTAGTATTCCGCTGCTTTATAAATGAGTCTTGAATAGTTGGTTTTAAATAGAAAGTTTTAAATTCTTTAAGATTTCTATTACTTATGCGATGAAGGAATGTTATGAGGCTTGTATTCGACCCATTCGGGGTCGTGTACGTCGTGTTACGACTAGGGGTGATCTCGGGTCGTGACACCTCAAGTATGGCGGCACGGTGATCAGCAGAATAGGCTAGCTTCCCCATCCGTAGTAATGCAGCCTAAGTGAGTGGGGGCCTGGGAGGCAGCAACAACAGCAGTACCAGATCTGGGAGGCAATGGAGCAGCAGAGGAACTGGGAGTATCATAAGGAACAACACTAGATGTACCTGAAGGCCCAGGGGCCGGAGTAAGCAAGACTGCCTCTACAGGTAGTGTTTGAATATCCACAACCGGGGAAGTATCCACCGGGGCTGCCTTCTTCTTCTCGGCCTCATCTTTCAAGTATTCTGCCTCAATTCTCTGGATGTCGGTAGAGGATGTGGGAGTTACTTCCACATCCTTCTTCTCATCTCTAGGAACCCAAGATCGTCTGTACAGCTCGGTGATCAACACTGGAAAGAGGAGGGAAGTCTGGCGCTGTTTGGCCCTCATCAGCATCTGTTGTGCAATAATCATCCCCAGGTTCAGCTGTGTCCCATTAATGATGCACCCAAGACAGACTGCTTTGGCGTGGCAGAGAATTGACTCCCCGGCAGCGGCGCCATTTTGATTAATAACGTTTCAAAGACACTTCATCCAATTCTAAACGTCAACGATCGTTTATCAGTATAATAACCCAACAAAATTAGTTGGGGTCAAATCCCACAGGGAGTGGTATGTGTTTAAGATTCAAGAGTAAAGTACGAATATGTTCAAGTCAATCATAGAAATAGACATTTAGGAGGAAAAACATAATTCAAATTAGGGATGACACAAATGTCAAATAACAAGGGGTTTTAGTTTTTATTATTAGCTACAACAACAGCAAATAATACAAATTAACAAATAATGAGATGGGTTCTTGGGATGTGATCGGATTATAGGCTAAGGTAGACAAATGGGTAATTGCAACGGTTAGTAAATAGTTGTAAATCAATGAATAAGTTAGACTTTAGTGGGGATAAAGTTTCTCTCAAAAAATTTACCCCGAATCAAGTTGGTTTCTCTCGAACACCAACAAGCAAAAAATTAAGAACAACCTACGCTTTAGTCCATTCACTCTCTCGAAATGAATGTGTGGAAAAAAGTTTAGGATTCACTCTCTCGAGCTGAACCCATGACAATACAATACCCACAGACCATCAATTCAGTAATCTTGGTTTTAAAACTTCTCTCTCGAGCAAGCCAGAAATACTAAGGTAGAATTGCATTTGCAACTACAACCCTTTAAATTAAACCACAATTACTGAATGAAATCACTTCTAAGCAACATATAAACTAACGGTTAGCAATACCCACAAGCTAAATCAACCCATAATCACACCCCAAGAATTGGGGTTTTAGGTAGACATTATTGACATCCTTTGGAGACGGCGCAACGTCGCAGTGACTCACCAAAAAATATTTATCAATTTTTAAAATAATTAAAAGAATTTAAAAAAAAAGGTAAAGGGGAAAAGGGAGTCACCACTTAATTTTTAGGAAAACTACGAAACCAATTAACAAATTAACTTAAAAGAAATGTCTACAAAACCAATAGATTCTAGGTAAGGGGTTCAAGTTATCCCGAAGGAAAGGTGTTAGGCATTCTTCGAAATTCACAACTGTGGTTCCTGACTGAGTTCATTTTTTCAAATTGAGGAAATAAAAATAAATATACAAGTATAATAAACATGTGATATACACAAATAATAAAATGAAATAATAAAATAAGAAATGGCCTAAGGTTTGCCTAACATCGATATATACAATTTTCTCTTGATTGTTTGGAGTAATCTTATTCTTTTGTTGAAGCTTAGCTTGTTTGAACTTGTGGGGAATTTTCAACTCGTCTTTCTTTCTTTTGAAGTCATTTTTGTATATTCTTGACTTTCATGGACTTTGATAACTTTTTTCTATGACAAATTTAAACTTTGAATCTTCATTTGAAGCTTGCACGACTTCAGCGCACTCAAGAAAGTCAGGCCAAAAGATGAATAGTGCGTATAAGCACCCAGAAAGGGAATAGGCTAAAAATGTGATTATTCAAAGAATAGGCTTAAGGCTCGAAGTAAGACAGACTAAGCATTATGTCATTTGGTTGGCTTTGAAAGGCTCAAACGGGTCAAAGAAGGCCTACGATCATTTTTCAAATCAAACATTACTCATAATTTCGCCTCAACAACATTTAGGCCAAGTTCTAGATCAACAGCGCAAAATAATTGAATTTAACTCAAAACTCACCACACAATGCACATGAGACAATTAATCTGGTTTTGTTCTTATCTTGAATGTTTACAAGAGAATATTTTCAAGTGTAACAAAAGTATGAATGAAAAGTACCTAAAGAATTTGTGGTTTAATAAGAAGTCAATCTTCTCAATTGTACAAATTATTTTTCACATGCACACTCGAACTGTGTTGGCAGTAACAAAGTCAAAAATAACATAACATTTTAAAAAGAATAATAAAAAAAAATTGAATAAAGAATATAAAACCCTGGAAGGGCTACCTACGTATCTCATTGATGAGAATCAGGTTTGTGTAGTTCATTCAGATATGGCAAAAAAAAATATTTTTTGAATAACAAATGAATTTTTTTAAAAGAAAAATAAACTGAATAAAAATCCAATGAGCTACATTGAAGGGCGGGCAACCCAAATTTAACAAAAAAAATTAATTATTTTAAGAAAACTTAACGAGAATGAAGAAATCAGTGAGTCACATTGAAGGGCGGACCACCCAAATTTAACAAAAAAAAATTATTAATTAAAGAAAAAGTAACAAAAGTAAAAAAAAAATGAGTCACATTGAAGGGAGGACCACCCAAACTTTAAAACTGTCAAACAAAACAATCCTTTTTAATGGAATGTGAGATAAATAAAATCAAAGATATACAATGAATATACATCACATACAAAATTTAATGCAAAAGATACAAACCAACTCGGAGTGATGCCTCATTAATATGGAGTCTGAGCACAACCTTGGTGAAATTTTTTAGGGCATTCCTTAAAAAAAACTCCCCTGTTTCAGCTTCAACAACCTCTAGTATTTAATCTTGTAACAATTGTCTCCTTTGTGAAATTTTTGGAGACCTCCTCAAAAAAAATTCCCCAGTTTTTATTTAAAAATTTGGAAAGCTTACGGGGAACATGACCGAGCCGTTGTGGCGCCTACGTATCCCGTTGAAACAAGAATCAGGTCAAACGTAGTTCCAACAGATTGTAACTTGAATGGAGAATGGACTGAGATTATCAATGTTCTAAAACTAGTTGACCAAGAGTAGCGTTTGAAAAACCGGGAATCCAAGCGAACAACTTAGGCTTGAACTCACGACAACCATTGGACGCATGATGAACCAATAAATTGCCGATCATTTCGAAAAAGGGTTAAGTATAAAAAAGTTTGGCTACGATTTCGCAAAACCGTTCTTTAATATAATGTATTTATGTCGTGGTGACGAAAATGTCATGAATCCAACAACAATGTACAACAAATAATAAGTACAATATGCAAATAACCAACATAATGTACAAGATATAATGAATAAAAGAATAAAAGAATAATCTCCTCAATTTGAAAAAGTGAACCCATAATGGTTAAAACCTCTATATCCACAGCGGAGTCGCCATTTTGTTGACATCCTTTTGAGAGGGCGAAACATCGCGGTAACTCACCAAAAAGTAGTTATTCAATTTTTAAAAAATTAAAAGAATTTTAAAAAAAAAAGGTAAAGGGGAAAAGGGAGTCGCCACCTAATTTTTAGGAAAACTAGGAAACCAATTAACAAATTAACTTAAAAGAAATGTCTACGAAACCAATAGATTCTAGGTAAGGGGTTCAAGTTATTCTGAAGGAAAGGTGTTAGGCATCCTTCGAAATCTGCAACTGTGGTTCCCAACTGAGTTCATTTTTTCAAATTGAGGAGGAGATAAAAATAAATATACAAGTATAATAAACATGTGATATACACAAATAATAAAATGAAATAATAAAATAAGAAATGGCCTAAGGTTTGCTTAACATCGATATATACAAAATAATGAATAAAGAATATAATTCGAATTTCATTTGACTAACTTCAATGTGAAGAAGCTCTCTATACCTGTAAAAACACTTAGTAAAAGTGTTAGTAATAAATAAACATGAATAAAAATAAATGAATTAAAGAATAACTTAAAAATAAAAACCCGTCTTATTAACATGGGAGGCCTTGGAAATCGACGGTAATATCTTCATCGGCCATTTTATCAATCAACATATATAAATTTAAACTAAATTTCCGTCTTTTACAATGGGGAAGCCTCGAAAACCGACGGAGAGATTTTTTCATTGGTCAATTTTAACTTTTAACAATTTAAACAAGACTTAATAATAAAGGTTGAAAGAAAAAATCATAAAAATAACAAACAAACTTTTAGTAACAGTAGCAAACTGTCAACATATTATAAGAACGAATTTAGCACCAATAAAAGTAGCACAATTCATGACTATAGATTAGAGTAACTAGATTCTAGAAGAAACCAAAATAATTTAATAAAATAAATAAGAAGTGAAATAATACAGTCATAAAGGCACCAAGTAAAACAAGCAAATAACTAATACAGTCAAAGAGAAACAATTATAAGGACTTAGTCAGCACATATTTCAACAAAATAAATGGAATAAAAATTGTGGCTGCCGGGAAAATTTAAAAAAAATTAACAAAATATTCACAAAAAACCCTCAAATATATTAAGAACCTAAGCAACAGTGATAATAAAAGTGTAAAATAATAAAAAATGATGATAAAAAAAAGACAAAATAATCAAAGGAAGTAAAAGGGGTTAGGGACGATTTGGGTTACCGGTTGTGATTGGTATTTCTGCCATTGTTTGCGCTGGTTCATTGAGTCCCACCGAAGTTTGAGGTCATTTTTGCTGCCATCTTTGTGTTTTTGTTCACTGGATAGCGAAGTTCTTCGCCGGAGGTGGGTTAACCATTTGCGGAGTCGGCACTGTTGTGTTGTTAGTTTGAACAGGAGCTTGAAGCTTTTGGGTTTTGGTTTGGTCGTCGGATCTTGGAGTTCTTCGCCGGAAACCTTAAAAAAAACAAAAATCGAAAGAGGGAAAAGGGAAGGGGTCTGGTTTGGTGGAGGAAAGGATGGTTTTAGGTCGGGGTTTTGAGAGTTGTTGCAGGTAGTTGGAGAAAATGGAGGAACAAGGTCTGGTTGGTGTTGTTCGCTAGAAAATGAGAAAATGGGTTGCTTCGCCTGAAAAAGGATAGGGGCGTTTTTGGGTATGGTTTTGTGTCGCAGCTGGTCGGAATTTAGGGGGTGATTGGTTGTGTTGGTCTGGGAAAAAACACTTAAGGTTGGTTTCAGGTGTCTTGTTTCATGGGTGAAACTCGTTGGTGGTTGCTAAGGTATTTCCCGGTGGGAGAGAAGGGTGGTAACCTGGTGGAGCTGTGGTTTTGAAGGTGGGGTTGTGAGATTTGGGTGAAGCACTGGTGGTGGAGGCAACGAGTTGTTGGTTGTTGTTTGGTGGTTTTGAGCAGTAAAGGCAGCGAAGAAGATAGGGAAAGGGAGTTGGGAGATCGGGGTCTCACCGAAAAAAGGTTGTTGTCGCTGGTTGTAGAACTGGTGGTTTCAGGATGTCATCTGGAGATGTTTTCTGGTTGGAGATGAAAAATGGAGCTTGGATGGTTGTTCCTGATCTGCTGGCAGCAACAAGAAAGGGAGGGGAAAAAATGAGCCTGAATCTGATTGGGGTCTTTGGGTAGTGGACTCGCCGGATTCCAGCGGAACTCTGGTGAACTTGTCATCGGAAAATAATGAACAATAAAATATCTGAAAATTACCCCTAAATTCTTATCCACCACCCTTTAACTTAATGAGCAAGCTATTCTTTAAATAGGGAATTAAAATCCACCAATAGTACAATACCACTATCTTAAAACCGTGGGTCAAAACCACCGGTTAATAAAATATATGTGTATGAAATCTTATCCATATTTGAATGAATTTTTGGACTGTGCAAAATATCAAAATGAATATTAACAAATGTAAGATAAAATGAATATGAAAAAAATGTAATGAACGTAACCAATGACATGTAAAAAATGCAATTTAACAAAAATAATGATTTTATAAGAAATGAACAAATATTTGAACGTATTCAACCGGCGGTGAAAATATAATATAAACAGAATTAACCGATAAAAATCCTAATATTTTGAGAATAAGGATCATTATCAACAAATTGCATTAAAATGACAAAACATGTGTTTTGAACTATTTTAAAAATATTAACTTTAGAAATATCATACCAAAATTTGGTGTCAACAGACATCATAAAAAGAGAGAAATTGTTACCAAATTGTGTTTTCATCAATTGGGTAAGATTAATTTCGTCTTTACAAAAGTCCAAATTGAAGAATCTCAAAGACCCACTTCCAATTTTTCAAAAATTGAAAACTTCAGTTCTTTAAAGATAAGGAAAAGTTTGTCTCAAAACTCAGAGTTCCAACTCCAAAACTGAAAAATTCTATATTATGAAAACTGATACTAAACTAAATTCTCAAAAATGTATTTATAGTCGACAAAAAGATGTTGCGACGGACCATTCGGCGCAATAACTCGGAATCGCCGATCAACTCAGCGATCCGCCCTTTGACCAAGTTCATCGCCTTTTTGTTTTGGCCTTCAGCATCCTCAAGTTCTGTAACTTTGGGCGATCCAACACTGCATCGCGAAACCACTCAGTGACACGCCGACTGCTCCTTTCTATTTTCAACTTGACTTTCTCCTTCAGGGCTTGGCACTCTGGAACTTTAGGCGAGGTAATGGCCATTCGGCGACTCGCCAAAGGGACTTGGCAATCAACAGACATAATTTCTTTGCTCTTTCAGCTCGCTTCGTTCCTTTTTGCAAGTTAGTATCCATGCTTTGTTCCTCGATCCAAACACCTGAAAATCAAGGGTTTTAAACAGTTATTGGCACAAAACAAGCATTTAAGGACACAAAATCTATCCAACTAAAGCCCTAAATGAGTCCAAATCGTGGACTCATCAGGAATGACGTCAAACGCTCCATCATCGAGAAAAATACGTCATTTAGCATAATTAAAGGCTACTCAGACTTCACCAAACTAGACCCAACAACAATTAAGCACAACCTAACAATTTAGATCAATTTTAAAGCATGAAAATTCGGGAAATCAACAATATTGGCATTTTAGGCAAGATATTCAAATTAAAACAGGCACGCATGCACACAAGCACAAAAACAATGAAGTCAGAGAGGCCCATCACACTTCACTAAGATCAACACAATTGCAAATGAGTTAAATTGCTAAATATGAGTTCGGGGTTCAGAAAGCCAACCTTTAATGCCAAATAAATAAGTTGAAATGCTAGACGGCAAAGATATCCGACTCCGAACACACAATCGACGACTAAACAACGGTAATAATGCAAAAATATAGAAAAATATAGTGCGGGTGTGAGTTTGGAAAGTTAAAAAGTGAGGGAATGTGAAAAAGTTTGAAAGTTTAAAACTTTGGCTTTTGAAACCGTCCAGTTCTCGCCCTTTCGGCGACATTAGTCTTGCTCGCCGACCCACTCAGCGACACGCCGAGTGGGCACTTACCTCGCCGAGTTTATAGGACCTCCAGTTAATGTGGGAGTCCAAACGGCGGACAATGTCATAGTCGCTGACCCGTTCAGTGACACACTGATTTGATCCTGGGCCCGTCGAGTTTTACAGACTCCAACCTTAGAATTTCTTGAGTCCAACGGCGGTCCAAGTCGGGCTCGTCAACCTCTTCTGTGAGTCTGGACATTTAGCTAGCCAACCTGCACTTTTTCAGACACATTTTACACTTCAATCTGCAAAATCAACACACAATTATTTCAAAAACAAAATGAAAGCAGTAAATTAGGTTGCCTCCCAAGAAGCGCCTTAGTTAACGACGTGGCACGACACAATTCCCCACTCAATTTTGATTCGTGGGGTAGAGAAGAGACAACACTGACCCATTTGGGTCTCCAATAGCTGAATAGTCATGGAATGGGAAGCAGTCATCTGATTCAGCAGTGAGACATTCTCTATTATCTCACTCAACACTTTGTCGTGTTCTTCGACTTTATGGAGAATGAGTGAGAGTATCTCTTATATTTGTCCACCCTCATATTCCTTGGACTTTCTACGCTCATGAGGAAGAATGTACCGATATTTCTTTTTGTACGGTACGTTCAATTCCATAATCTGTTTGGCCACGAGATCCAGTTGAGTCAGCAGTATGGCCAAAATCTGGTCCTTCTCAATCTCCTTGTTGGTCTTGGCCATATGATCAAGGAGTTGGGCTGTTATTGCATAGGGTAGTCTTGTGAGACCACCTGGAGAAATTTGATCAGCAACTCCTTTGTTCTCCGAACCAAGACCTCTATTGAAGCAATCCAGTAGCATTGTATCTGAGATTCCATGAGATGGGCATTGCAGCAATAGTGACTTAAATCTCAGCCACAACTCATGGATTGACTCACCCTCCAATTGCCTGAAACTTAGGATGTTATCCCTAAGAATCATCATTCTCAAAGGAGGGTGGTCCATTGGGTCACCGTTTCTACAAGACATGCTCATTTCTTTTGTTCTAAACAAGCAACAAGAAAACCAAAACTAAAAGTAAGTAGATTCAACTATAACTAAAAAGAACAAAATTCAACTTAACCAAAGAATCTTAACCAACACCACTCCCCGGCAGCGGCGCCATTTTGATTAATAACGTTTCAAAGACACTTCATCCAATTCTAAGCGACAACGATCGTTAATCAGCATAATAACCCAACTAAATGAGTTGGGGTCGAATCCCACAGGGAGTGGTACGTGTTTAAGATTCAAGAGTAAAGTGTGAACATATTCAAATCAGTCATAGGAATAGACAATATCGAATGAAAACATAATTCAAATCAGGGGTGACACGAATGTCAAATCAGTCATAGGAATAGACATTATCGAATGAAAACATAATCCAAAGCGTGGCTAAAAAGACAAGGCCCAAAATCAAGTTTTAAATTATTTCCCCCTCCTATTAATCTATTCTTGGTCATTTTTTAGTTGGGGGGGTCAACACATTGGAGCAAAGTAGAGATGGCTTATCTTCTTCTTGGATTACTTTTGTTCTCTTAACTTTTTGCTTGAAACACATATCTTTGCAAGTGTAATCATATACGCGGTTTAACACCCTTATTCTAGGTAATGGCCAAAGTATGAATGTTATATCTTAATCTAAAGTTGTTCTTATTTTTCTACCATATGAATTGTTATTTTAATTTTGCTATTTCAATGAGATAAATGGATTGTCATAATGGAACTCGAGATGAGGAAAGTTAGGGATTTAAGGTTGGTTAAAAGGAGTAGGATGCCTTTTGTGGCTAGGATGGAAATCATACCTAGTTTGCCCTACTTGTCTTTCACATGAGATATAAATGCAGAGTCTGAAGTCAAAAGGGTAAAAAAAAATTGCCAAAATTTTTTAAAGGGCAACAAAATTCATTTTAGAATCAAAAGGGCAATTTTATAATGGTTTAACGCCGTTCAAATTAGGTCGATAGTCGCAAGATGCGGAATTTTATGCGCCTTGCAAGGCGCAACCGCCATGCGCCTTGCAAGGCTCTGAGCAGACCTTGTAAGACATAGTTACTGCGTGACCTTACTGTTAAATAAAAAATAAAAATTTAGTCGTCCTTATCTGTTAAATGAGTAGGATGGTAAGTAAATATTATCACCTTAATCTAGCTTGGTAAGTAAAATTAATAAGAGTGAAAACATATATTAACTAAACTTTTTTTTTACAAGACTAGTGACTTTGTATCTTTTTGTGTACGTTTGGTGTTGCCGCGCCGGCGATAAGGCCAGTTCATACATAAGCAAACCTTCTCTTTATGAGAAATTGATGGGATTTTCCATATATTTGAGGCTTTTTTTTAGGTTTTAAATCATTTTTATTTATTTAGCTCAAAAGGAAAAAAAATTGTTGGGGTTTTATTGAATTTTAAATTCTTTTTTGAATGTCAATTTTTTTTTTTTTTAATTTAATGATCCCTTTATGCTGCATTTCTAATGTTTTTCTTAGTGGACTAAATTATATATGTGCGTATTTGGTGTGCCTTTTATTGAAGAAAAAAAATGTTTAGCTTGTTAAAAATTATTACTATTATTATTATTATCCTTTTAAAGGATGTTAATAATCATAAGTCGGAAAAATGATTTTGTTCTTAGTTTGGTACATTGATAAAGATAATATTTTTAAAATAAAACTTGTGATTAATTTTATTTTATATTTGGGTTAAGGTATTAGCTAATCTATGAATATTGATGATGTGATGAAATAATTAAATGAATAATATTTGATTTGATAATTCTACCAAAAAAAATATATTTGATAAATTCATTATTAATCATTAAATTGAGAGTTTATATTTTTGTTACCGAACAAACATTATTTTTCAGAATTCAGAAAAATACTTTCGAACCAAATACATTCACTATCTACACTAGCATCAACCCTAATCTTATCAAGTTTTAAATTTCGAAATTCAAAGAGTTTATTTATGTCATATAGTTTAAATTTTGAGAGTCAAATGATTTAAGTTCAATCTTAAATTGGATATAAAATCTTTAAGTTTTTCAAAATTAAACTTACTTTATAAAATTATGGTTAAAGTTGTACTTGTTTAAATCTCGAAATCAATGTTCGAAATTCAAACAATTTATTTATGTAATATAGTTCGAGTTTCGAGAGTCAAACATATGTCGTCCTTATTAAAAACTAGTATACATATCCGTGCGTTGCGCAGATATATATTATTTTTTGATTATTTTAATATCATAAAACATCAAATAGTTCAAATATTTATACATCTTTGTCCTTTACTATTTTTCTGTTATATTAATAAAATAATTTTTTTTAATGTTAACAATTTATTATTTCCCACTTTCATATTGACATTATTGTGAACCTATTGATAAATACCGAATGTTGGATTGAGACTAAACGAAAACAAAAAAAAATGAGAACCAATTCCAATTCCTTGATTATATTTATATATTGTATTTTAACTTTTGTTTTTAAAAAATATGATCTATAAATACTTTAAGATTTATATAATTGATAAATAATTTAAAAAATTAGAAATAGTGTAAAAGAGTAAAAGAAACATGAAACTAAAAAAGAAACGTGTATTTGAACTGAAACTAATTAAAAAAAACACCTAAATAGGTGGTACCTATTTATTTTTGATATAGGGGATGTTGTGCAGATTATTTTAACTTCATATTTTTTATTTTAAGAAAAATAATACTTAAGAAAAAATCATTTAAAACTGGTATATTTTCTAAATTTGATTCCACTAATTTAAAAATAATTTATACGCAATTACATGTATCTTATTTTTTCAAAATACAATTTTATGATATTATATTTTTAAAATACTGATTATTTTTTTTGTGTTGACTTGTGGACTTTGTTACTAATATTTTTTTAAAATGTTTTTTTAAATTAGAAAACTAAAAATATAATGCAAAGATTATAGAAAATAGGATAGCAAGTCTTCTTTTTAAGGACTTTTCACTTTTAATTTTTAGTTTTTAAATGTAATAATTGATGACGTTAATTAGTATACAATTAATTTGAATTTATTATTTTAGAAAATTATAAATACTTGGAAAATTATTTGTGAGTTTATGATTTTATTTTATTTAAGTTAAATTCAATTTCTAAATTAAAATAATTTGAAGAATTTTAAAAATGAAGAAGAAAATTCTTAACCGGTTACCTATATTTTAGGAACAATTACTCCAACTCAAAATGAAAAAGATAAATACAATTACAAAATTTAAACTAATTTAAAAATAATTAACTCAATTACATGTGTCTTCTTTTTTGACATTTTTTTTTGCAAAATACAATTACAAAACTTAATTATCATTTCTACCCTGCAAAATGTATTTGTACCTTCAAGAAGATCGAAGCCAATCATGATTTCAAATTTTCATAACACGTTAATCTCAGATATCAACTTTCTATAAAAACCTAACAGTCTATTAAGGAAAAAAGAGGATATAAATATACTAATTAAATCAACTAAATGATTAGATAAATAGAATTATTTGAAATCCTTATAAAATTCGCCAAAATGAAGTTATTGATGTATCAATGTTTTATGGAATTTGGAAAATTAATAAGAATAAATAATGATCAAAGTTGTTGATGTATCAATGTTTGATGGAATTTGAAAAATTAATAAGAATAAATATCAAATAGAAGTTATTTATTCAGCAATTGAACAACATAACAATCAAAATATGTAAACTTTTGTACAATAACAAGTCTAAGATGAGTAAAAAATTGAAAGAAGATTTTTACCTCTAACAAATTTTTTAGCATAAATTGTAATTTGCTTCCTTTCATAGGTTTTCAAAAGGAGTAAAAGATGGAGGTTTAATATTTTTTATTTGCTTGATAGTTAAAAAGGGAGGTTACAAAATGGATAGTGGCTAATTAAAATTCGTGACATATGAATTTTTTAAATCCGTGACATTTGAATTTTTTTAAAATGATTTTATGATGAGGGACGGTAGTTTTGTCTTAGCAATTGCATGTGTCGTGTTAAATTGTTCGTGCATTAAAATCATGTAATTAATTTTAATTACCACAAAGAGTAAGGATCAATGAGGAGGATGATATTACAGGAGCCATCAAATACAAGTGGATTAAGGTGCAATATGACCACATGCCCAAATACTGCAAAGAATGTTGTTTACAGGGACATGATGAGCATAGTTGTTGGGCTTTACATCCAGAATTGTATGACACTAAGAGAGAAAAAGAGGAAGGAGAAAACGCATCAGCACTACCAGGCACGGAGGAAAAACTACACAGGGTGTTGATAAGCGGAATAGTGGTGGGACAAAGACAACACAAACAAGAATGGATGGTTAGAAGAAGGAACAAGTACAAAAGGGACAAATATGGACATATAGAAGGGGTGAACGATGTTGTGGATGAGAACCCTTATGGGGCATTGGAGTCTCTGGGAGGAGAAGACGAGCAGGACAAAGCAAAAGAAGAAACCAAAAACATTGAGGGAAGCACTAAAGAGTGGGTAAATAAAAATTTTGCAAGGACAATCATGGTACAACAAGAAAATGAAGCCACAACTGAAATAGAAAAGGAGCATGTAAACAAACTTGGAGGTAAAAATAGGGATGTGGAGAAGAGCCAAGCGATAATCACAGTACATACTCAAATGGATGAACAGGGATTACAAGAAGAAGAGGGGAATATGGAGGTTAAAAATGAAGGAGCATTGGTGGTATTTGAAGCTAACAATGATGATATTCTCCCGCTTGCAATTCAGAAGGATAGCCAGGAAGAAAAACAGGAATCAAATGAGGCATTCATAGGCAAGGATGACTTAACTCACAATATAGCAAAGGCTGTCAGAGAGGGTGATTTATCACCTAAGCAGGCGGAAAAGTTGAAGGAGACATATACTAAACCAAAGAAACAAGGAGGTGGAGAACTAACAACAGCTCAGGCATCGACAAGGTCTAAAAGAATAATTATCAAAAATTCAAAATATCAATGAAAGCTCTAATATGGAATATTAGGTCAGTAAACACTCATAAGGCGTTTACTAGACTAGTGAATATGCATAAAAGGTATCAGTTTTATTTTGTGGGTTTGATGGAACCTTTTGAAGAAAGACAAGAGTTAGAAGAGTTCAGGCGAAGGTTGGGGATGAAACATGCAGCATTAAATACAAATGGGAAGATTTGGGCGTTCATTGATGAACTTATTGAATATACTGTGGTACGAGATGAGGATCAAATATTGACTCTCAAATTGTATAATCAAGGGCTAGGCAGGGAAGTATTAATATCAATGGTGTATGCAAAATGTACACAAGGAGAAAGATTACAACTGTGGGATTCTTTGGAAGATTTGGCTAACAGTATCAGACTTCCCTGGTTGGTTGGGGGGGACTTTAATGTGATTAGTAATGAAGAGGAAAAACTAGGGGGGCGTCCTGTAACTGCAGGGGAAGTTCAGGACTTCAATCATTGTATTAATGTATGCAACTTGAATGATCCAGGTTACAAAGGGAGTAAGTACACTTGGTGGAATGGAAGAACTGATGCAGATTGTATATTTAAAAGGCTGGATAGAGTATTAGCTAATGACAGAATGCAAGATATCTTCCCTATTTTAGAAATTGAGCATTTGGTGAGAAGTGGATCAGATCATTCACCGTTGTTAATTACTTTCAAGATCAGTAATGAAAAAATGATGCGCCCATTCAAATTTCTAAATTTCTGGTTAAAGGAGGAGTCATTTATGGAAGTGATCAAACAACATTGGGTGGCAGATTTTAAAGGTGACCCTTTTAGTTTATTCCACCACAAACTAAAAAGGGTGAAGAAAGCGTTAGCAAAGTGGAGCAGGGAGACGTTTGGTAACATTTTTCAGGAGATAACTACTTTAGAAGAAGTCATCAAAGTCCAGGAAATACAATTTGAGTTAGACCCATCAAAATCCAACAGAGAAAAGCTTCATAAATCACAAACAGAATTACAGAAGCAATTATATAGGGAGGAGGAATTTTGGAAACAAAAAGCGGGGATGCAATAGTTTAAAGAAGGAGAGAGGAATACAAAATTCTTCCACACCATTGTTAAGGGGAGAAGAAACCGCTTAAGAGTGAACAAAATTCAAAATGATGAAGGAGTTTGGTTGGACCAACAAGAAGATATAGCAGAGGCAGCAGTACATTTCTTCAACAGACAGTTCATGAAACAAGAGGATAGTGATGACTATGAGATGTTGAATGAATTACCAACTCTAATTAATGACGAGATGAATGAAAAACTGCAAGGTATTCCAACTTTAGAGGAAGTGCAAAGGGCGGTGATGGGATTAAATAAAGATAGTGCAGCAGGTCCGGATGGTATGACTGGAGCATTCTTTCAACATACGTGGGATATCATTGGAGAGGATATTAACAATATGGTTAAATCCTTTTTTGGAGGGGCGAAATTGCCACGATTCATAACCCACACAAATTTAATTCTAATTCCTAAGAAAGTAACCGTGAATACTTTCTCAAATCTAAGGCCTATATCCTTAAGTAATTTCGTGAATAAAATCTTTTCAAGAATTATTCATGAAAGACTTAAAGTGGTGTTACCAAGTATTATTTCACTCGAACAAGCAGGCTTTGTTCAGGGAAGAAGCATAGCGGAGAATGTTCTTTTGGTGCAAGAGATTGTAACAGAAATCAGGAAAAGAGGAAAAGAGCCAAATTTGGTTATTAAACTAGACATGATGAAAGCATATGACAGAGTGGAATGGTTATTTATGACCAAGGTGCTGCGAAAGTTGGGATTTGGAGAGAGACTCATTGATATGGTTTTTAGACTGATCAGTGCCAATTGGTATTCGATTCTACTGAATGGTCAACCTAAGGGTTTCTTTAAGTCCTCTAGAGGACTCAAGCAGGGGGATCCACTTTCACCCACTCTATTTATTCTAGCTGCTGAAGTTATATCTAGAGCTCTCAATGCTCTCATGAAGAGAAAAGAGTTTAAACGATTTGGAATGCCAAGAGGGAGTCGGCAAGTAAATCACTTAGCCTTTGCAGACGATATGATCATCCTATGCAAAATAGAAGTGAGAACAATGCAGCTGATCACAGAGACTTTGAAAAGGTATGAGAAGGTATCTGGACAGAAGGTCAATCAAGAGAAAAGTGTTATTTACCTACATCATAAAGTGGCGGGAGGAGATGCAGTATTAGCAGAAGTAGCAACAGGCATACTTAGGAAAGATTTCCCTTTCACATATTTGGGATACCCAATTTTTTATAAAAGAAAGCAGAAAATGTATTATCAGCCGATGATACACAGAATTGGGTCCAAGATCCAGGCATGGAAAGGAAAATTGTTATCTTATGGAGGCAGAGCCATTCTTATCAAGCATGTACTACAAAGTACTCCTATTCATTGCTTATCTGTTATGAATCCTCCAAATAATGTCCTTAGCCATGTGCAGAAAATGATGGCACAATTTTTTTGGAGCAACTGCATAGGGGAAGAGGAAGACATTGGACAAGGTGGAGTAATCTATGTTTACCGGAGAAAGAGGGTGGATTGGGATTCAGACTTATGACTGACCTATCAAGGGCATTTTTTTGTAAGTTATGGTGGAAGTTTAGAACTCAATCATCGATATGGAGTGAGTATATGAGAAATAAATATTGCAAGAAAGAGCATGATAATGTAGTTATGTGGAAAATTGGGGGAGGAGGCTCACAGGTCTGGAAGAAAATGCTACAAGCCCGTGACCTTATTGAGCATCAAATCCTTTGGCATCTGAAGAATGGATCAGTATCAGTTTGGCATGATAACTGGACTGGACTAGGGGATCTATACACCATTACGGGAGAAAGTTTTGAATGGGATGATAGCTACAAAAGGATTACTGATCTAACAAAACAAGGAGAGTGGGATGTAGCAGTGTTAACAGACATCCTCCCACATGATTTGGTAGAACACATTCTACACTATATACGTCCACCTAGGAGTGAGGAGGGAGACTCACCTTGTTGGATGCTGGAAACAAGAGGAAATTTTTCAGTTAAGTCGGCATGGCAGTATATACGGCACAAAGAGAATACTAACAAAATTTACAAATGGATATGGACAAAGGGGATCCCATTTAAGATGGCCTTTAATATGTGGAGGCTATGGAAATTCAAAATTCCCGTGGATGATAGAGTGAGAAGATGGGGCATAGAAGGTCCGTCGAGATGCTGGTGTTGTGATAGACCTGAACAGGAAACACTAACCCATGTGTTCCTAAGATCCTATTATGCTAATAGGACTTGGTCCTATTTTTGTTCTTTTGCAGGTATTAACATGGCTGGACTCCAATTGAGAGAAGTTATAATGTTGTGGTGGGGAGCAGATGTCAAAAAAGCTCTGAGACCATACTATAGAGCTTTACCAAGCTTTGTAATATGGGAACTATGGAGGAGGAGAAATAAGATGAAACATGAAGAAAAAAAAACATCAATTGGAAGAGTAATCCATAATGTCACCAGCATGGATGTAATGGGAAGAAGGATCATCAACAATGACAAATTACAATGCCCTTACTTAAGAATAACACCAGTAAGGGGATAATGGGACTGGGAAGGCGACAAAAATGTGAAAGTTTACATAGCCTATACTAGTGGACGATTAAACCTGGAAGAAGCTCTTAGCACAAGACTGGAACTACTCATACACTTTACATCAACTACACCTACAAGAAAATAGAGATTATGAGCAAGCTGGGGAAGATGAACAGAAATGAGGAGAGTTACCAAGTACAAAAGCAGCTTCTCCGTGGACGAGATCCATCAGTAAACACAATTGAAAGGAGCAAGGCGGTAACATGGTATAAGTTGAAAGCGGCGGAGAATTAGGGGCTAGACAAATTTTGGAAACCATACATTAGAGACGATATAATCCCACCTGAATAGACCTTGGTCTGAACTTTAGGAAAGGTGGAATAGGCTTATTCTTATTTGTTTTGTTAATTTTAATTTTCTGTTCATATTGGCTCGTTTTGGGTTGGGCTATGCTTGAGGTGGTGTTTGGTGGTGTAATCTTTTTGGCTTGAGATTATTAATAAAAGTCCAAAATTGCTTAAAAAAAATATATATATAGCCTTGAAAATATACATTTGACTAACATTAGAAAAACTAAGTAAATAATTCATGTGTTGACACCCAATTTTGACCCTATGCAATTCGAGTTAACTATCGAGCTTCTTCAATTTCAAACAATTTGAAATAATCGTCTTTGAAAAATCCCAAAAAAATATATATATTTTAAAATCTCTTTCTAATTAGTTTTGATTAGTATTTTTCAAAAATAGTTATATAATTTTACATGTTGGTTTACATATTTTTCATCTTTTATATAAATATTTAGTAAATAGCCTAAAAATAATGTTTAGCATAATTACACATTTATTTCTTTGAATTAGTGAATTTTATAATTTTGTATAATTAGTTCTCTATTTTAAGTAATGAATAAGTCTTGATAATTATTTTGTCTTGTTTAAATTAAGAAGCTCAAATAATTAATCGATAATTATTCATCTTATTTTAATGTTGACTCGATTTGGCTATATTTAAGTTTAATTCGGTTAGAATAGCAATTAAAGTGGCCAAATTTTAAATAAAAAAAGGGACATCCTTTTGTTCTTAAAACCTGTACACACATCCACGCTCAAACGCTCTCTTTCTCCTTTCCCAGCCCTCACGCGCGCCTCTTCTCCCCCTTTCTTCTTTCCAAAACGCTAAAGTCAAGCAAGAACCCTAATTTCTTCGTCCGCCCATCACCCCTGTCAGCTCTTCTCCTTATTTTCAAAGATTACAGATCTCGGAACAAGATTTGTTGACTTTAGCTGAGAGAAATCTCACCCAAATTTGATGTGGATCAAGAGATATCACATCGAATTTGGATTTTCTGGGGTAGGTTCTCCTCTTGCTTGTTTTTCCTTCCATTATCTCCAATCAATCTCTCATCTCCCGCTCAAACGGCTATTTGAATTCAAAACTCTATTTTTGCTATAAATACATGGTATTGGTGCCATTTTAAAAAAGAAGGACAGAGAGTTGGAATTTGAAGGTTGGATAATAGTATTCTTTGAAATCGAACCCACGAAGGTTTAAGCTTCGGATTTTCAATTTTCTTTCAAGTTCTTTGCTCATTTGTTGGTGGTCAGTAGTAGTAGGAAGCTCTTCAACTCGTTTGTTTCAGTTGCTGCCTCAAAAAAGGTAAACTTTTATCGTCTTATTTAAGTTTTTGTATATTCTCGATGTATTGATTAATTTTTTATTATTGTTAGCTGATTACTCTGGTTTCCTTCTTGTTGAGCAGTTCAATTGTTTCTTTTATAAGTTTGATTCCCTTTTTTTTAAGTATGTGAATCTCCATTTGATCAGTTTTTTTTATTTTGGCGTTTAAAGTGTCAGTATTAGTATGTTGTTTGTGATTTTCTCGTATAGGAGATACTATGGTTTGAGTTTATTTGTTGTGTCTGTTTCTGTGCCGAAGTTTGAGTTCTTATCTTGGATTTTAGTCACCCATTCGTAGAATCTATTTTGCCTATGCCTCTTGTGGATTTTTACCTTCTATTCATATTCTGGCGTACTATCTCATATGTTAGTTTAAGTTTAGGATATAACTGCTCATTCATATAGTTGAATGCCTCTCATTTTGCACACGATTCATGTCCTAATCTTTATGTTTAATGAAATTTTAATTTACATCGTGATGAGAGCAATCTGTAATATATGTTTAATAGGATAAATATTTATTTTCATGTTCTTTGAATCAGCTGGTTACTCACTATTTTAGTTTAAAATATTTCATCTTAAGAAAAATGAATTCCTTTCTAATGTTGATCTTTGTATCTAATAAAAGCTATTTTATCATCGCCTTATGCTTACGACCTCCTCTATTGTCTTAAGATTCATATGATATGAGTTCAGTTTATGTGATATTAAACATATGATATTTGGAAAATTGTAATGATTGACTGTTTAAATGAGAGCACCAAAATATCAGTTAGGTCATTCTTTGGCACAAGGCCATTCGAGATTAAGCTCAACTTGCCTTTACTTTACTTAAATTATTCTATGCTAGCTCAATAAAGACATTTTCTTAGTTGTGATATTAATATTGTTTGGCATATTATATATCATACAAATGTAATCTTGTCTAATTCTCTGTGTATTGAGACTTATCGTAGTCTTGATCTTAGCCTAATTTGCATAGGGTAATTAGGTGTAATTCTTGGCATTTTGGTTCTTGAATGCGAAATATGTTTCTGTCACCGATTTATTTGTAGTGTTACTTCAAAATTCGGTTTTGTTAGCCTCTGGCCTAGTTCAAGCGATTTGATACTGTGATACTACTTGTCTGTTGTATTTTGATTTGATTTGGGCGATTACTTTAAGAGTTGAGTTTGTTAGTTGTATGAAAGCTTGCTATGAAGAATGTGAAAGTTATTGTGTCATGGGTTTAAGCTTTGAATTTACTTATCTTTTGTCTCTCTTGATTATTTAATATCTCATAGAACACCTTGTAAACTCAAGCATTCATACAAGTTGGTTGAACTCACTGGAGTATAGTTTTATGATTTAATACTAAGCAGTTTGCATTATTTTTCTTACAAGTGATCGTATAATACTGTGTAGTAATCCATGAGATTTCAAGTTTTAGTGTTATTTGTAACTTTTTTTTTCCATCTTTAAATCAGTACATGCTTGATTTTCAATTATCTTTCTGAAAGTTGCTCTCAATTTCCTCATCACTGGCCAACTTTCTCTCTTTAAAATTGGGATGTCTAGTTATGGATGTGCCAACTATTCTAGGGTAATTAAAGTGATTATGCTAAAAGTATCTCTTCTAATAATGATTTGTTATTTCCCACTTTGAGTGGCAATATGTTTTTCCGCATTCTGATTTATTGCTAATGTGTAATGCCTTGCAATACTACCATCATAGCTTGCTCATAATATTTTCCTTGTTGTGGATGAAATTTATCGTAATTCATTTTAGACATAATACATAAACACATCGAGTCAATCTCTGATTTATTCATCTGTCGTTTACTAATCCTTATTATCTTGTCTTGCATGAAACCCCCCTCCCCCCTTGGTTTGAGTCCATTGGACTCCCTTCTATCTCTTCCCTTTGTATTTCGGATGTGTCATGGCGTCCCGAACTCAGCACTATCGAGTTGAACTCATCATTTCAAGAAATTGGAAGCTGAAACAGGTCTCAAAAAGCAGAAAAATGGTTTGTATACATTCGATACACACTGATATACATCAGGGGTGTACACAAAGGGGAATTGAGCCAAGATCCCAAATCAGCAACGAGTTTGGCCCAAAAAAAGGCCCATATTCATCTTCTCTTTTATTCTCCTAGATTATCTAATTGTGATTACTTATTGTTAGTTTTTTTTTTATTAACTCTAACTTTAAATAACTTAATTGAATTCCCCAAAGAATGAACTATTTTCTTTGTGTTGGTTTACTTTAATAAATTTTATTTTATCAATTCTTGCACCCTTATTTACTTATTCAAATATTTTCTATTCGAAACTTTGACTTACTTTTAACTAGTTTAAAATGATTTCTTGTTTTTTCAACTAAATTGGTGTAAATTATTTTTAAAATGATTCAAACAAATGCTAATTAATCTAATTTTGTTAAAATTCTAATCACTTGCAATTTAATTCAAATATTTTATTTTAGGTCTTTTTTAAAAAAAAAAATTAAAAAAATGAAAAATGATTTTTTACTTAACTATTTTCTCAAAGTTCGAATATTGTAAATTACATTTTGTATTAAACCATTTTTTTCAAAGAGTTAGTCAAAAAATTATTTTAGTCAAGTCATAGGATAACCGCATGTTAGCGGCTACTTTAAGTGTTAATACCTTCTTAGAGTAGAAATAAGAATCTCTTACCAATTTTCTCTAAATTTTTAAAGGTTTATCTGTTAAGGCCTTTTTAAATTAAGTTTTCTTAATTTCTTTAAAAAATTAAGTGGCAACTCTTTTCTAAGTATTTTTCTCAAATTGTTTTATACTTGGAACATTTCAAAAAGTGATTTTTCTAAAGGTTAGTAAAATTACGGCATAACATCATGTTCATTGTCAAATTAATTAATCAAAATAAATTAAATAATGTTCATTGAATGAAAACTTGACTTAAAAAAAAACATTAAATAAGAGTAGAACAATAAACTTATTTAGTTTTTTAATGCACGTGAAATCTAAAACGGTAACATATAAATAGAAACGGAGAGAATATAAAATTATGATCAAAAATAAATTTATTTGAATTTCAAAATACCACATAAATTTAGATGTTGGGACTTGGGAGTATAAGTATGAGTTATTTTTACATAATTATATAAAACAGAAAATAATGAAAACAAATACTCCTAATTAAGCATATACATCTTAAATTCTAAAACAGACATTAGTATAGCAACAAAAACTATGTGATATAATCAAACTTCAGTTGATTCCTTCCTTCTTCTTTTAGGGTGTGTTTGGTAGGAAGGTATGTTTTCCAATATTCTCATGTTTGGTTGGATAAAATGTTTTGAAAAATATTTTTCAAATTAATTCATTTTCCTCAAATTTAAGGAAAATAACTTTCCTTAAAAAATTAAGGAAAACATTTTCCAAAACATTCCTCCAACTTCAAATTACAATTTTTTTGTTGAAAAAATAAATTTAAAGCTTATTTTTTTTATAAAAAAAAATCAACTTCAATTTTTTTATTTTGTTACCCGGGCCGCCTCCCGCCAGCCCCCTATCCCCCTCCCCCAAAAAAAAATAAAAAATTTAAAGTTTATTTTTAAAAAAATTGTTTCCAATTTACAATTTTTTATTTTTTCACACCCACCCCTACCCAAAAAAAAAGAAATATTTTTTTAAAAATATTTTCAATTCAAAATTCATTTTCTACTCTCTAGTAAAATTAAAATATATTTTCTCAAAAAAAAAAATCATTCATAAATCAAACACTAAAAAAAATTTCCCGGAAAATATTTTCTACTCGCTAACCAAACATAAGAAAAATAAATAAAAAATCTACTTGTTTTCCAGGAAAACATTTTCCTTCATACCAAACACACCCTTATTCTTTTTATTTGATCTTCACTGAATGTTCGATATCTATATAGATGTCTAAACTTAATTATATTTAAAATAATTTATATTAAAGAATAAAACGCTCTATACCAAATTTAAGTTAATCCTTCCTTCTCATGATGGCTGTGTCATACCTGTAATTATTTATTTTTTCCCCTCTCAATTTCAGTATGTTGTCTTTGATAAATCTAATTATGTCAATCTCCTTGTACTATTTAAATTTTGAATTTATAAAAATTTACTAATGCATTTAAGAAGATGTTGATATATTCAGCCTTAAAAATAATGATAGATAGTATCCCTTTTGCATAAATTACTCATTGTCATCCATTCACTACTTTTATTTCACAGTGGTAAGGATCAAAAAAAGTTTTTTATTTATCTAACAGTAGGTCGCACAGAACCTGCGCCTTACAAGGTGCAGACTGTCAGAGCATGGTGGCTGCGCCTTGCAAGGCACATGGAATTTCGCGCCTTGCGGCTGTTGACCTAATTTGGACGGTGTCAAGTTCACAGTTAGAAAGTTGCCCTTTTGGTTCAATAATCAATTTTGTTGCCCTTTTGAAAATTTGGCAAATTTTCAAACCCTTTCGGCTCCGGACTCTATAAATGCATTTGGATTAATTATGAGTATCATCACTTAACAATATAAGTATGAGGTCAACCTAGATAGACAGTTAGAGGTCCGAGAGGCCATATAATATCAACCTTGTGATTCAACAATTCAGTAGTATTAATAGAAAGATAATGAAGGTGTAGACATAATGTGATCATGCAAAGTAACATAACCTTGGAGCCCCTCTCTTACTATGTTGATATTCATTAGTTATTCTTTCTATTTGTAGTTTGGTAAAATCATAAATCAAATCTTGAAAATTCATGACTTGAATAAATAACTAGTACTAGTTTAGTAGTGGACTAATGGTAAGTCCATGTAGGTTCAACCATCACTATATAAATTGTACATAAGTCGGAAGGGAGCAACAATTGTGGAAACGAAGATATTATCAATATCCATGATCACAAATACATGTTGAACACTCGGTTGATCAAGTCCATAAATGTCGCCATGACCAAGAGGCAAGAACCCAT
>JAJOOS010003108.1:0-75763 GCA_029582725.1 Solanum chiquidenum | reverse complement strand
CCTTTCAGCTGTCTCTTTATTATCGCCCCTGAACATCTTTCCTGCAAAATACAATAAAAACATATAAAAACCAATACAAAAAGGCCCTAGACACACACAACTTGTTAGTGAAATGTATTAGAAATACCGTAAACTCACGGTATATCAATCGAGTGTCGCCATATTTGGTAATAGTCGAATTGCAAAGATTTTTTGTTTTTCAATTTGAATTTCTTCATCTTCTATCAAATCAAGTTTACATTAGCGATGGATAGTTAGTCAAATTGTTTATATGACTTTTATTGGCTAATTCTTGTATGAGTTTATCTTGAATTGGTCATTTTTGTTCGTGTCCTGTACAATATGTTGTTACTTGATTTTGGTTCTGTAAAATCTATGTAAATCTACTACATATATTTTTGCTTGACTTTTTGATGATTTTCTTATAGTACTAGTAATTTAATTTGTTCATCTCTTCGTAGTGTCTTCTTTTGTTGATTTTCTTACAGTAAACTGATATGATGGAGTCTCAAGACGAACAAAATCCAATGTGTTCATCCTCTAATATTGTTCCTATTGAGAATGAGAGTCAAATGCCTCCACAAACAAATGAAGCTACTGACGAAGTTGCTGAAATTGAGCAAAGAAGATTTACTTCTAAAGCTTGGCAACATTTTAAACCAGTGAAGGTTGATGGTGTCCGTTTTAGTGTTTGTAGGTATTGTAGTGCTCGTATCATATCGACTAGAAATTATGGGACAACGTCTATGTTAGAACATTTTCATAGATGTCCCAAAAAGCCAACTAACTTGATAACTGAGGGTGGTTCGGAAGTGAATGATGGCAGCCAACAACAATACTTTGATCAAAACGTTTCAAGAAGAGAACTTGCTCATGCCATCATTTTGCATGAATATCCACTGTCCATAGTTGATCATGTGGGATTTAGAAAGTTTGTTGCTAGTTTCCAGCCTTTGTTCAAAATGGTGTCAAGAAACACAATCAAGAATGATATCTTGAAGATTTTTGACAATCTAAAATCTAAAACATCCAAGTTACTAGAAACACTCACATGTAGAATTGCAATAACAACTGACATGTGGACTTCAGACAACAACAAAAAAGGGTTCATGGCTATTACGACACATTTTATTGACGACTCATGGAGACTTCAAAGTCATATTTTAAGATTTGTTTATGTTCCTGCTCCTCATGATAAGGATACTTTGTGTGGAGCGTTACTCAGTTGTTTGTTAGAGTGGAATCTTGAAAGAAGAATATCAACGATTACAGTTGATAATTGTAGCACTAACAATGCTATGATGAAGACCTTGTTAGATGAGAAACTTTGCAAAAAAGATTTGTTGTTGATGGGGCGGGTTTTACATGTGCGTTGTGCTGCACATATCTTAAATTTAATTGTGCAAGAAGGGCTAAAGGTGATAGGAGATAGTATTAAAAGCGTGCGTGACAATGTCTTATATTGGATAGGGTCATCGGGAAGAATTGAAAGATTTGAAGAATTTGCACGCTTGCTACATGTTTCCTGTACCAAAAAGTTAGAGTATGATTGTCCAACTCGTTGTAACTCAACATTTCTAATGTTGAGAACTACAATTGAATACAAAGAGGTATTTCAGAAGTTGAGTCTAACGGATGCCAATTATCGTTGTTTTCCAACCGAAGAGCAATGGAGCGAAGCAGAAGATGTTTGTGGTAAGTTGAAGCTCTTTTATCATATTACTGAACAATTTTCAGGAACTCAGTATCCTACTTCAAGTCAATATTTTTCTAAAGTTTGTGAAGTTAAGCTCGAATTAGAAGCATGGCTAAAAATTTTCAATCCTTTGATTAAAAATATGGCAGAAGCAATGTTATTAAAGTTTATAAAATATTGGAATGATATGCATATATTCATGGGAGTAGCTGCGATTTTTGATCCGAGATATAAAATGAAGTTAGTAGAGTTCTATCTTCCACTAATTTATGGTGAAGAGGCTTTAACTAAAATTCAAGAAGTTCGTACTCACTGTGATGATTTATTTAAAGAGTACAAGAGTAGAATATTTTCTCCACATGAGTTAGTTGAAGCATCTAGTTCAAATGAAGCCATTGGCCTTTCGGAAAGTGATCGACTATCAAGATTTGATAGATAGTGCTAATGCAAAGACAAAATCAGAATTGGATATGTATTTATAAGAAAGTTTGTTGCCTCGAATTCCATCATTTGACAATTTAAGTTGGTGGAAGACAAACGGATTGAAATTTCTTACTTTACAAAAAATGGCTCGTGACCTCTTACCCATTCATGTGTCTACTGTTGCTTCTGAATCGTCATTTAGCACTAGTGAAAGGTTGATTAGTCCACACCGCAGTAGACTTCATCCTACTACTTTGGAAGCTTTGATGTGCACTCGCACTTGGTTGTGGAACGAAATAAATGGTAACTAACTTTTCAATGACTTGTTATTTTAACAATTTTTCCAGTTCTTAATTAATACTTTAACCACATACTTTTCTTCTTAGGTTTGACTTTGAGCATTGATAGAGTTTCATGTACGACCTTGCTTGATGAAGAAGAAGAGTCGGATTCAAGTTGTAGACCATTTGGAAAGCCATAATAGTCGATAGAAGAGATTGTTGATTTTAATCTTTTGTTTTTAAGAGTTGGTGTTGCTTGAATTTGTAGGCTGTTGCTTTAAGTTATAAAGACTGTTGCTTTAAGTTTGCTATTTTGAATCCTTATTGTTGTAACAGGGCATGAAGAGTTTTTTGATTTTGTTGAATGTGATTAGTAGTGCCCTGGAGAGTCTTTGGATTTTGTTAAATGTGATTAGTAGTCTTTTGTTGCTGTAACATCCAAGAATGTGATTAGTAGTCTTTCCCTCAGGCCTCAGTTTGTACTTGAAGACAAGCAAGCATGTATATATTTTAGGTAGAAATTCTGATAGTCAATCTCTTGTAATTGGAATCTCAATTCTTGAGTTTAGTGTTCTGCAAATATCAGATATCCTCACATTCCCTAGCAGACCAATATCCATAATGAACCCATTTGATTAATCGTCAATGTGGCGGGGCGGGGCAAGAAAAAATAATTATGCTATGCGGGGCGGGGTAAAGACTTTGCGGGTTTATGCGGGTTTAACCCGGACCAGCCCCGCCCCTCCCATTTGCCATCCCTACCGACAATCTCATCTTGAATTTTTTTGAATAAATATTATATATTTGGAAGCTACGTAAAATATACTATAAGTTACAATAATTAGTAATCCATACATTTAAAATATACTACTCCCTTTGTCCCAATTTATATGACTTACTTTCTTTTTTAAGTCAGTCCCAAAAAGAATGACATATTTCTATTTTAAGTAACAATTTGCTATAAAATGTCTTTTTTTACCCTTAATGAAATGATTTACAACCACACAAATTTCTATCATTCATTTTGGACCACAAGTTTTAAAAGTCTTTCCATTTTTCTTAAAATTTGTGCCAAATCAAAGTACATCATATAAAATGGGACGGAGGGAGTAGTTTTTATGATATTATAGTTTTGCTCTATCCAGATTATAAGTAGACATAAAAGATGATTTTTTCGTATGTTATTCTCCATGCTACAATTATAAAAAGTCATCATTGTGAGTAAATTATTAACCTCAAAATGTGACTCTTAGTAGTGGTTTTAAATGCCACATTGTCATACATTCCAAGCTAGTAGAGTTTGCCAATGTTGTATTGTTGATGCCACTTAATACAATCAACATAGAAGGGCAATTTAGTTCCACTCCAAAAAAAATACATAAATTGCGGGGAGGTTAATAACAATCCCACAAATTAATTAAATTGTAGCGGTTAAGCTATCCTCCACAAATCTGATCTGATACACCTTCCAGAGCTTTAAACCCCCACAATTATTTTTTTGGCAAATTTTAATGTGGTGCTTCTCTGTTTCTTATTTCCCTCTCATTCAACTAATGCATCTTTCTCTCATTACTCTAGATCTAGCCAAACCTCTTTAAAATCCTCTAAGCCGACGCAGCGTAATACCTCAACTAAGGCCGATGAAGAAGAAATGCAACACTTTATCATGCAAACTGAACATTCTCTGTGAATACAGGTCAAATCTCTCGCTTCCGATTTTCAGTTATCCCAAAATCTATAAATTTTGTTATAGTGAAGAAATGATAATTCAATCATTGCGATTCAAAGGGATTGTAATTGGAAAATGTTCATCCATTTATCAAACTTCGTCGGAATTTGATTTTTCGAAGCTATAGTCGTGAAAGTTAGGGTTATCAAAGCTACCGACATGTAATTTTAGAGGTTAATTGCTCATTTTCATGGGGTTGATATTTTACTACATTTTGAGATTTACAACTCATGCGAGTTTGTAACCTTAATAACGTAGCGAAACATTAACACACATTGAAAAGAAAAGAAGAAATTGGCTTGTGACAATGTGTTAGACGAGCCTTCACACCTGTGACAGACCATCAAAGGCAGCATCACAAAGCCAATTTCAAAAAAATCAATCTGAAAAGATTCTGATGGCATGCCTAACGGACCGTCACACCTGAAGGACCGTCTCATCTGACAGACCGTCACACGCGATAGACCATCACACTTGACGGGCTGTAATACTTATCATTAAATCTTCAACAACTATCTTGAGTTTCTGATCTTTTCTGACGTTGGAACTAATGGACTGTCACACTCGTGATGGGCCATCAAACCAACTCGTCACATGTGCAGAAACATAAAAAGTCTTTGATCTTTTCTAACGGTGGAACTGACAGATCTTCATACTTGTGAGGAGTCGTCAGACCAACCAGTCATATGTGCATAAACATAAAAATTCTCTGGATATTTTATGAAGATGAGACTTGATAGACCATCAGACCTCTGACAGCCATCAACTTCACTCTTCATCCATTTCTCTAACTAAATTTCTTGAGCTTTTGCTTATCGGTTCCATGTCCTTTTGTACTAATATGTTCCTCTATGAGTACTAATTCATCCCAAGCTGACCCCAACATGTAGGGGTGCCCGAAAGAGATCGACTCATCAACTAGTGGATGAGCAAACTGACTGGGAAGATAAGGTACAAGAGGTCTCACCTAGACCCATGACTAGAGCTACGCCAAGGAAGTAGCAAGTATCTCCTGATGTGAAGAGGGGATGAATCAGTCACTAACTCTAATTATGACTTTTCTGCTTCTAGATGGCTGAGGACCATGCATCGGCTAAGGATGCACTTGAAGTTGATATCCCGGGGATGGTACGAGGTGAACCATTAAGACCAAGAACTCAGGTTTTTGTGATGCCATGAGGTGGTCTATCGAGGGCTCTGTGAGATACTACAATGAAGTACTTGTAGTGACAGCCCGGGGTAGTGTGAAATGAAATATAGTTGAGGAGGCTCGAGTGTCAGCATCTAAATAACGAGAGTACTATGAGATCGAGCGAAGGTTCAAAGATTACCACCTCGAGTGAATTTCGGAGGAGCCTAGGTTACTACCTAGACATGGTCCATGAGTTATATTTGAACTATGCAACTTTACTTGTTCAGGTCCCGAAGTTATTGAAGGGGAAGCTTGTCCGATTACCAGAGGTGATGGTCCACAATATTCAAGTTGATATTCACTGACGAATATAAACAAGTTTTATTGGGCCTTAGTATATTCCTACATAAAAAATGACTGAACTTAATTACAGGATGTGTGAGAGCCTTCAACAGCTTCCCTAATTTTCTCAGGTACTGAAGGTCAGCCTTCGTGGTTAATGAACGCTACAGAGAGGACTCGAAAATCATCACTATCAGTCCATTCTAAGTTTTAGTGGGGTGCGGTGTGATATAGGTTATTGTCGATCGGGGGAAACAACACATTGATTGAGGTTAAGGTGGTGTTGGTATCCGCTTTACTATCGAGATTCCCAATGGACTTTGGGAGAATTATTTTTGGTGAGATCTAGGCTCGGGTAACTAGATCGGCCACGTCACTACCATTCCCGTGTCTGTTTAATATCCTATGCAAAGCTACAATGTTGCCTATCTTAATAGGGGTTTATGAAGAGATTGTGGTTGCAAAGAAGTTTTATATTCAAAAAAATGAAGGATGAGACACAACTTGAGATGCAGGTGCACAAGATGGAACCACAAGTATTTGGATCAGCCATGTAGCATGGGGCTGAGATAGGAGGATGCCCCACAACGTCCACATGCACAAATACACAGACTTAGACATAGTCTGCATCAGAGGTTCCAGGTACACATGTTGAGACTATCGACAATACTTCATCTTTGTCGAAGCCTTCGCCATATGCTTTCACTCCCACAATTTTTTCCAGATTAGTTAAGAGGATTGACAGGTATAAGAAGAAGATGAAGTTGTTCATTGAGCACCTTGGCCTATTTATTTATATGGATATTTTAGTGGCATTAGATCCATACAATGATAAACATGCTCGGATGGACGCCATGGAGTCTTGAATGAATTATCGACAACAAGAGCTCACGGTTCAAGATTTGGCACAATTTGTGGCTGAGCTTGCATAACCTCAAGCTAATATTCAGGAGTTGCGTGAGAGACCAGCCGCAATGTTCCATATTCCAGAGGTTGAATAATCGAAGAGGGAGAATCTTTTTATTGATTTATTAGGTGATGACCTCCCTAAAGTCGCAAGCAAGGTGTCGGTAGTAGAGGATGAAAAAGAAAAGAGAAGAGTAAGAAGAACCATCATTGTGCGAGGGATGAGAGGGATCAAACAGTCGAGGCTATGCGGTTGTCACGACATGAGGAGGAGGTGAGAAAGGAGGAGCTGCAAGCCCATGCATTTGGGGCTTCCTCTAGTGGATTGCAAGCTGAGAGGACTTTTTGTGGTGGAGTTGATATTTCTATGAAGTCACATACTACCATTATTCCACCATCGGTTGCTAGATCCCTCGCGATGCACCATTGAGTGTAGTGGGCACTAACAACACCATTATAGAGGTTCTTAAGGCTATCACAACTCCATCATCTGTGTTAGACATCAAATCTCTAGGCTTTGATGAAAAACCTCACGCTCCGAGCTTCATTGTGTTTTTATGATGAATTGGGGACAATGCATATCTTTTGGAGGGGTACACCTTTCCGCATCTCGCACCGCCTAAGGTTTTTTGTTGTTATGTTTCTTTTTCCTTAGGTGCTAACTAGTAGAACCGATATGTTTAGGATTGTTAAATTGTGCTTGTATATACATGTGATATATCGAGTCAATTTATATAGTCAGTCCTATACAAAATCTTTGCAGCAGTTATTATAAAAAAAAGTTTTGCATTTAAATGTGTTGTTGATAATATTTGTAAGAAGAAAAAGGTCTAAATGTTTTGAAGAATGTCAAAGTGTCAAGTTGCATAGAACAGGTCGTATCAACATGTACCAGCTAATCCAAATCTGACTGGGAGAAGGTTTTGTAAATAAAGTAGCGGCTTACAATTTGTTAGGAGTTCTACATGAAGCATGTTTTCTACGCATGAGCTTCTAAGTTTCGAGAGGAAAAATGAAGCAGAGCACAAGTAGGATTTCTAGTTGAAATAGGTTTTGGATTCAAGTCCAAATCTATAAATAGGGCAATAGTTTCTTTGGAGAAAGTTGCGCACATATGTTGAGGGAAAATCAAAACACGATCAAGAGTTTTGTGAGAGTTTTGATATTTACTTGGGGAGTGCTGTGAGTTGAGAGAAAATTTGTACGATTGTAGTCAAGAATTTTGAATACAATCAAGTGTTGAGAGTAGGTTTCGTTTAACAAGTTTGAAGAACTTGAAGAACGATTGAAGAATTAAACCTGGGTTTTTTTTGTCTTGGGTAGCTAGGAATTAGAGTTTATAATTCCTTAGGTTACATAGTTTTGTAATCGTTGTGTTATTTGAAAGTGCTATAAATAATATGAAGTTTTGAACGTGTCGTTATACGAATCTGTTTACTGTTAGCTTCAAATAGAGAGGAACAAGTAGTAAGTACGTGTTCCTTTAAAGAATTAAGGAGGTCATAATTCCAACAAGTGGTATCAGAGCAAGTTATCTTAATCAAGAGTCTAATAACTCAAGATAAAAATCATTATGAGTTCTGCACCTCCTCTTGGACACGGTCAAGGGAAACATATCAATAGACCACCATTATTCAATGGTCAATACTACTCATGGTGGAAAACAAGGATGGAAGACTTCATTCAAGCCAAAGACTATGAACTATGGGTAAGAATCACTGATGGGCCGTTAATCCTAGGGGTGTGCATCGGTCGGTTCGGTTCAGTTTTATATATTATCGGTTCGGTTTATTGGTTTTCGGTTTTTAAATATGCTAACCCAATAACAAACCAATAAGATATTCTTTATCGGTTTTTGGTTTATCAGTTTTTGTTCGTTATCGATTCGGTTTTCGGTTTACCCAATAAGAAAATGTCCGTAAAATATTATATGACTTCCCACTTCTCTAAATGCTTTGATATAGTGAAACAAGAAAGATAATGACAAATTGCATCAATAAGAGAAAATATAGTACGAATGCTATAATTACATGTCACCACCAAAACATAGTATAGAATTTTTTATGTTAATCAAATTACGAACCTTTACAAACTTGCAAATGCTACAACCTATAATTACAAACTAAAACTAAAATCAAATAGTCCAACAAGACTAAAACTAAAATTAAAACTAAAACTAAAATCAAATAGCTACAATTGTGAACCCTTACTTTAGTTTTTAGATTTTGAGTAAACAGTAAAGACTAGTAAAGCGGCCTAGTGTGAAGTGGGTAGAGTACTAATAATTTCATATAGTTATAATGTATAGTTGTATATTAAATTATTAATATTTAATAATTAGGAAGGGTAAAATAGTCAATTATTATCGTCTTATTGGGTTATCGATTTACCCAATAACCCAATAGTAAAAACCGATACCGAACCAATAACCCAATTTATTTTTATAAACCCATTAAAAACCCAATAACATTTTTTTGATTCGGTTTATCGGTCGGTTCGGTTTTTGCACACCCCTAGTTAATCCCTACTGTTAAGGATAGTGAAGGAAAAGATGTCCCAAAACCTAAGGATAAATACGGAGAAGCTGACTATAAGATGCTGGAAAAAATGCAAAAGCTAAATACATTCTTGTATGTGGACTAGGACCTGATGAGTTTAATCACATCTCAAGTTGCACCTCCGCTAAACAAATATGGGATACTCTACAGAATTCTCATGAAGGTGCAACTCAAGTTCAAAAATTCAGAATTGCTAGGCTATGCACCGAATACGAAGCCTTCAAGATGAAATCCGGAGAATCTCTTCAAGACATGATTACCAGATTTACTACTGTAGTAAACGAGTTAATCTCCTTGGGAAAAGTATACACCACTGAGGAACAGGTAGACAAAGTTCTTAGGACCTTGCCTAGATCATGGGAAATAAAAGTCACGCGCAATTAGAGAAGCCAAGGATTTAACAAATATGACTTTGGATGAACTGGTAGGTAATCTCAAAACATATGAGATGAAGATTGATAAAAGAAGTGAAGGAAGCAAAGAAAAAAACCTTGGATTCAAAGGAACTGAAAGTGATGAATCAGATATAGATGATGAAGACCTAGCACTAATTAGCAGAAACTTCAAAAAACTTTTCAAAAGGGGCACAAATTCTGGAAAAAGGGCACCACCCGCCAAAGAGAAGAGTACAGAGAAATCACAAAGTGGAGGATGCTTCAAGTGTGGAAAAACCGATCATCAAATTAAGGATTATCCTATGTGAGAAGTAGAATGGAAGAAGGAAAGGGCTGAAAAGGAAAAGAAGGAATTTTTAAACAAAAGAAAAAATAAAGAGAAGGAGCAAGCTATGTATGTAGCCTGGGGAACGGGTTCAGAGATGCATGAAGAAGATGCCGATGACATTGCTCTGATGGCCATAGAAGAATCAGAACCTGAACCTGAACCTGATTCAGACTCTGAAGAAAAAGGGGTAAACCTTCTTGATATCAAAGATAAGCTAATAAAATTATCTAAGAAAAGACTATCTTTTCTAATGCTCACATCTATTGACACAATTCAGGAACTAGTTAAAACCAAGAATCAGATACTTGCCTTTAAAATTTGAGTATATAGATCTTGAAAAGCTCAATGCTGAACTAAAAGAGAAAAACAAGCTTTTATCACAGAAAGTTCAACAAATAAAGTCTTGGAACATGTCCAATAAAACTGAAATCATAAAACTTAAAGAAACAGGTAAGGACACAATCTATGATGGGTCAAAAAATGAACTTGAAATTAACAGGCTCAAAAACAAATTGTGTTCTGAAAAAGAAAAGTCAACAGAAATGACTTGAACTAACTAGGACTAAATATGAGCTTGACCAAGAAAATAAATGGACTAATTCATCTATGATTGTATCACATCTAGGAAATAATCACCGAAATCAAAAAATTGGAATAGGTTTTGAACATCCTAGAATTGATAATCCCGTGTTATGCATCATATGTGGTAACTCAGGTCACTCTAAGATAAATTGCCCAAAATACAGAGTCAACATAAAAATAAAAGGAACATATAAGACACCTCAAAGGAAAAGGTATACTCAAAAGAAATCTAATCTACCTAAATGGATACATAGAGATCTTATTCATCCTTTTGATTCCATTAAAGGACCCAAATTAATCTAGGTGACTAAAACTAACCTGTGAAATTTATTAGGAAAAAGTGAGAGGAAGCAAGCAACATTGGTACATGGACAGTGTTTGTTCGAGACACATGACTGGAGATACATCACAATTTCTCTTACTTAAATAAGGAAGAGGTGGAATGGTAACTTTTGGTGGAGGAAAAAAAGGTTAGATTAATGGCATCGGAAAGATAGGCAGATCAGATGAACACTCAATTGACAAAGTATATCACGTAGAAGGTTTGAAACACAACTTGCTAAGTATATCTCAACTGTGTGATAAAGGAAATGAGGTAATCTTCTCATCAACTGATGTAAAAGTTATTAACCTTAAAACACATAAGGTTGTTCTGATAGGAAATCGAGATAAACATGTATATACAGTGGATACCTCAAAAGTATCTGATGTAAACTTAGTCTGCTTAAGTGTGATTGAAAAGGATCCTTTGCTATGTCACAAACGTCTAGGTCATGCTAGCCATGTACAACTAAATAAACTCATCTCTAATGAACTAGTTATAGGACTGCCTAAAACAAAATTCAAAGAGACAAGAGTTTGTGAAGCCACTCTAGGAAAGCAAGTAAAATCATCCTTTAAACCAAAACAGGCTATAAGTTCAATGAGATCCCTTGAACTAATACACATGGATTTATGTGGTCCCATTAGAGTCAAAAGCAGGGGAGGGAAAATATATGTGTTTGTTCTGGTTGGTGATTATTCCAGGTATACTTGGACACTCTTTCTAACTTCTAAAGATGATGCATTTGAAGCTTTTTCATCTCTTATAAGAAAACTCCAAAATAAATTTGATAAACAATTTGACATCAATTAGGTCTGATCATGGTACTGAATTTGAAAACTCAAAATTTGCTCAGTACTGTGACTCTCATGGAATTGATCATAATTTCTCTGCCCCTAGAACCCATAACAGAATGATGTAGTTGAAAGAAAAAATAGAACCTTCCAGGAAATGGCTAGAACAATGATGATTGCTAGTAAAGTCACAAACCAATTCTGGGCTGAATCCATTAATGTTGCATGCTACACCATAAATAGATGTATGCCGCGACCATTGCTAGATAAAACCCCTTATGAGCAATTAAAAGGAAGAAAACCCAACATTTCGCATCTAAGAATATTTGGGTGTAAATGTTTCATTCATAATATTGGAGAAAACCTGTTAGGAAAATTTGATGCAAGAAGCAATGCGGGAATTTTTCTAGGATACTTCACACATAGCAAAGCCTACAGGGTACTGAACAAATGAACATTGTGTGTGGAAGAGAGTATACATGTTGTATTTTATGAGTACAATACTATGTCTAACCAGAACTTGCAGGAAGATGATGAAATCTCAGAGGCATCCACTGATAATGCAAAGGAACTGGAAAAAGGAACAGGTCTCCTCCATGAAAATGATGAAATCAGCATCCATACTCTTAACGATCAAGAAGGGAACTTAGAAAGGGTGCCTGAAGAAGAACAAACAAAGCTAACTAATGGTCAAGATAAAGAAACTCCCGGTCCTAAAAGACTACAAATATCAAGGATCACATCCTTTGGACAATATACTCACTGATCTCACTTCTAGAATAACCACCAGATCATGTATGAAAAATCATTGTACCTTCAATGCATTCTTGTCTATGATAGAACCAAAGAAGATCAGTGAAGCCCTTCAAGATGCAGACTGGATAATAGACATGGAAGAGGAACTGAATCAATTCGAAAGGAGTAAAGTTTGGAACCTTGTACCTAAACCATCAAACATAACTATAATTGGTACAAAGTGGGTATTTAGGATCAAGTTAGATGAACATGGTACAATAACTAGAAACAAAGCTAGGTTAGTAGTTCAAGGGTACAATCAAGAAGAATGGATAGATTATGATGAGACGTTCACACCGGTGGCAAGATTGGAAGCAATCAGGCTACTCATAGCATTTGCCGCAGACATGGAATTCACCTTGTATCAAATGGACGTAAAAAGTGCATTCCTTAATGGATTACTAAAAGAAGAAGTGTTCGTTAAACAACCCCCTGGTTTTGAGAAGATTGACTATCCTGACCATGTCTACAAACTTGAAAAGGCTCTTTATGGGTTGAAACAAGCTCCAAGGGCATGGTATGATAGATTTTCAAAATTCCTCTTAAGCCATGGATATTCAAGAGGTAAAATTGAAAACACACTTTTTCTCAGAAACAAAGGAAAGGATCTACTGATTGTACAAGTGTAAGTTGACGACATCATCTTTGGAGCAACAAACAAGACACTCATAAATGAATTTGCCAACCTCATGAGAAATGCGTTTGAGATGAGCATGATTGGAGAGTTAAACTACTTTTTAGGGCTTCAGATAAAGTAAACATCTACATGTACATTAATTCACCAGAAGAAATATGTCAAGGAACTGTTCAAAAGATTCAAAATGGAAGATGCTAAACAAATAGACATGCCAATAGCCACAACCACTAAGTTAGACCTTGAAGGAACAGGTTCTGCGGTGGAACAAAAATTGTATAGAGGTATGATTGTTTCACTTTTGTATCTTACTGCTAGCAGGCCGGATATTGTGTTAAGTGTGGGCTTGTGTGCTCGATTTCAAACCAACCCCAAAGAATCTCATCTCCAAGATGTTAAAAGAATTCTCAGATACATGAAAGGAACCACTGATTTAGGATTATGGTATCCAAAAGGGAGTAATTTCAAATTAATAGGATATGCTGATGTGGATTATGCTAATTATCTAGCAGACAGAAAAAGTACCACAGGTATGGCTCACTTCTTTGGATCTTGTCTAATTTCTTGGGGATCAAAGAAACAAAACTCGGTTGCACTATCCACCGCAGAAGCTGAATATGTAGCAACAACCTCATGTTGTGCTCAACTATTATGGATTATGCAATAGCTCAGTGATTTTGGTTATAGTATTAAGCGTGTCCCAATCTTTTGTGATAACACAAGTGCAATCAACATTGCAAAAAATCCTATACAACATAAGAGAACAAAACACATTGACATTCGTCATCACTTTTTGAGAGACAATGTGGAAAAGGGACAAATCTCCGTGAATTTCTTTGCCACTGAACAACAATTGCTGACATCTTCACTAAGGCATTAGCAAAGGAACACTTTGAAAGGAACAAGTTGGAGTTAGGGATGATCAAAATCACCTAACTATTTTTGCTTTACTAAATAGACTATGGTCCTCCATTACATTATATGCTAAGTCTTAATAATTTTTATACACTGTAACTAAAGAAGCTGCCATTCTCAGGAAATCAGTAACTCAAGGGATTAAGACTTCAAAGGCTATCATCTCACAACCAAATGTATGTACACTTTACTTCTAAAAGAGTGATGTGTCTCCCCACCCGTTCCCTCAATAAATGAACTCTATCAGATATATATGATTAAACCGTCAAAAATCCAATCAATCCCTCCAAACTATCAAATCAATCCTATCCCTCTCTTCCTCTTCTAAAACACTTTCACTTCTTAACACCAACTCTTCAAAACACATCTCGTTTCTCCTTCCTTCACAGAAACCCTATGCTCAAATTATCTCTCAAATCATGACTTTACCATCTGAAAACCACAACCTTGCTATCATACCATATGAGTATCAATAAAGTCCATTCATCATGCCCGATGTCATGCTCGTTGACTCCTTCAGTGTCACACATCTTGCATATCCTCTCATGGAAGACACTTTGATTCAGGGGGAAGAACATTATCAGAGATTAATGTCTGAAATTGTAGACAACACTGATTCACATTGTAAGGGGGAACTAAAATCGTCCAAGGAACAAGTTTATACCACGCATAGAGACGACGACGATACTCCATTGGTTAAGATGATCCCTAAGTAACTCTATTCCCAACTTCATCGAGCTTCTGGAAAATGCCCATCCTCTGAACCATCAGTGGTGATTCCAGCATAGGTTACTAGTGCGGTACATCATGATTTAGATGCAGTGCTACTTACTAAGTCTACCAAGAAGTCCCATGGAAAGAAAAGTAAGTTTATCCCTCCTGAAAACCCTATTGATATTATTGACGATGTCATTGAACCTAAGAAAGATAAGAAAAGAAAGAGAAGTGCTTCTATGGGTAGTTTAAAGAAACACGACACTATGTCCAAATTAGTAAAGAAATCTAGTCACACTGATGATTCTGATGACGATATGGTTGTTACTGCTGAAACTCGTAAGCCGAGGATTTTGGCATTTAAGAAAGGAAAGATGATTAGGGGCAGGGTCCAGGTATTGGGGGAATTGAAATGGGGGAATTTCTTATACTGATACATGCACAAGGTTGGAATGCTCTGTTTCTTCAGGGAAATAGAAGGCGTAAAATGGGGAGGAAAGAAACTAGGGAGTTTTATATATATGTTGTTGGGTCTGTTCCTCTATTACGAGTAAGGTAGGTGGTATATCTTTCACCTTAACAACTGAGGTGTTGTCCAAAATACTGGGTGTACCAAATGTGGGATGGTGTCACTACGTCAAGCGAACATGGCCTCCCTTGGAAGGACTTTCATCAGCCCTTGAGATATCGCGTAGGTTTGCACATGATCCTATGTTTGAGGGTTACACTAGGGTGGATAAAGGAGCCATGATTCCCTTACATAAGGTCCTTTTTTATGTAGTACATAAGATTATTCTTCCTAGATCCCACAAGCGTACGAAGGTGAACTATTTGGATCTCACTCTCATGGAACTATTAATTTCTAAGGTTCTAATCAATTTGCCTATATTAGTTTTTAATCACATTCATAGGATTTGTGTTCATGATGATAAAGACCATGGGCTTGTGTATGGATTTTGGTTAGGAGAAGTATTTGAGTATTTTCGCGTCCCGGTTACAGAATGGCAAGAACAAACTACTAAAAATGTGTTGGGGGAAGTCGATCATGTTGTCATACCTGCTACATCTCGAGGGGCTAATGCTCCTGTGCAACGCTTAAAGGCATTGTTGACTATAAAGAATGAAGAAATTGCTGCTCTTAGGGTCACTCACTCAGCTGCTATGGATCAGTTGCATATTATCTATGGGCTTGAGCATGCTGGGTTGGTTGAACAAAATTCTAGACTCAAGGAACAATTGGCTAAGACTCAAGCAGCACTGGAGACATAGCGATCGTCAAACTCAGCTTATCTGAAGAATCTTGTTGATATGTTCGCTAAGGGTTTTCCATCCTCATCTTCTTGTGTGCCACCCTCTGTGTAGACATGCCTACCTATGATGTGTCATGTGTTTTTGAAGTCCTCTTGAAGTTGTAATGTGCTTTACTAACTGTTGTGGATGATGACTTTTTGTTGCTTTCTTATTTTGTGCAACTAATGATTAAAGTTTTGTGGTTTTTTTGTTATGGTTTATTTGGTTATTACTGCTTTGCATATTTTTGTCTGATGTCAAAAGGGGGAAAGCTTGCTTGTATGCAATGCATACACACACGCGTCCATGTTATTCTGTTCAATGCAATACAAATTCAATACAGAGGCTTGAATAGTTTGCCATCGTTCAAAAAATGGGAATTTGTAAGAAGCAAAAGGTCTAAATGTTTTAAAGAAAGTCAAAGTGTCAAGTTGCATATAAAAGGTCGTATCAACATGTAGCAGCTAATCCAAATCTGACTGGGAGAAGGGTTTGGAAATAAAATAGCGGCTTAGAATTTGTTAGGAGTTCTACGTGAAGTAGGAATTCTACGCGTGAGCTTCTAAGTTTCGAGAGGAAAAAGGAAGCAGAGAACAAGTAGGATTTCTAGTTGAAAGAGGTTTTGGATTCAAGTCCAAATTTATAAATAGGGCAATAGTTTCTTTGGAGAAAGTTGCACACTTACATTGAGATAAAATCAAAACATGATCAAGAGTTTTGATATTTACTTGAGGAGTGCTGCGAGTTGAGAAAAGTTGTACGATTGTAGTCAAGAGTTTTGAATACAATCAAGTGTTGAGAGTAGGTTTCGTTTAACAAGTTTGAAGAACGATAGAAGACTTAAACGTGGTTTTTTTTTGTCTTGGGTAGCTAGGAAATTCCTTAGGTTACCTAGTTTTGTAATCGTTGTGTTATTTGAAAGTGCTATAAATAATACGAAGTTTTGAACATGTCGTTATACGAATCTGTTTACTGTTAGCTTCAAATAGAGAGGAACAAGTAGTAAATACGTGTTCCTTTAAAGAATTAAGGAGGTCATAATTCCAACAATATTATGGATTGGTAATGATCTTTTTGGGACATATGTTGAGTATGAATGAAACAATTGTGTTTAAAGCGATATATATAAAACTTGGCAGTCAGAAGTTGACAGTGCATACTAGGCCATGTGTGATTGTGAGCATTTGTGCACTATTCTTGCTTTGTATATGCATCTAGAATTTGCATGGTTTATGTTGCATTGGCTTAAAGATAATGGATTAGAAAAGGATCATAGCCCGTTTTTTGAATTTAGTCCATTCAGCCTATAAGACCAACCAACTGAACAAGGAAATTATTTGAACCCAAAGTTTAAGCCTTAATGATAACCTATTTGTTATTAACTTGTTTAACTTCTCCATTTATTTGGAAGCTATTTTTTTGGCCCTGGTTCCTTTTTGGACATCGTGTACCTTAGCTCAGGCAAAATGCCTAAGTTGAGGATGGCTATCGTGAGTAAAGTAAAGATACAATGGGGCATGAATAAAGATAAGTTGATAATGATCAAAACTTGGGGATGTGGCGTGTCATCATGAGTTGAATGTTGAATAATATGTTATGTTCAATTAATAAAAAGGAAATAAAATGATGAATCACATCCAAATGATCAAACAATGAGAAATAAAAGGGAGAAACAAGTTTAGTTAAAGAGGAAACAAAAGTGAAGATGGTTGCAAGGAGGGGATAGTCATTACTCCCAAATGTATCCCACCTTTACCTTAACCCTACATTACAAGCCGATCAAGTACTATAGTGATCCTAGTCATTTGTTTGTGAAGTTTGCTAATAAATCTTGTCATGAGAGTGATAGGGACTTCTTTATAGCTAGGGCACTAGGATTGCACTGGTGATGGTTGATTACTAAGTTGTATGCCAAGTTGCTTGTTCATATCCATATGTCATTCCTAGATCATTTTGATTTGATGTATTAATTGATAAACATATTCATGCCTGAGAAAAAAATGTTTGAAACTATTGAGAATGTTGATAGCCCTTGGTGTTGCTTTAGAACAAGCAAATGTTTTAAACTGAGATTGTTTATGTGCCGGCATTTGATGGCACATTTGATATTTTTAGCTGTGAATAATTTGTAAGTTCTTAAGCAGCGATACTGTGTTTTGATAGTTTTTCTATTGTGTTAGACATGAAATCAGCCAAGGCGAGAAAAAAAGAAAAATGGAGTTAAGTGTTGCGACATGAGAGCTCGGACGACGGGCACCATCAGACCTGTGACGAACCGTCAGGTGAATCATCACACCTTTGGAAATACTACAACTCTCTGAGGTTATGTGATGATGGAGGATGACAAACCATCAAACCTCTGATGGGACATCAGATGCAACGTCATATGTGCAGAATCATAAACACTTTTTGAAGATCAAATGACGGCCAAGGCAATGGACTGTCACACCTGTGATGGGCTACCAGACTCAACGTCAGATGAAGCCTCGATATTTCTACTTTCTGTTTTTATAGTTCAAATTTTCTAGAACGGTAAATAGTATTTATAGGGTTTTATTTTGTTATCTTGTTTTAGAGAAGAACACAATACTGTTTGAGCAAGTTTTGAACGAGAGTCGGCATTGACTTATTGAAATCAAGGTGTTGTTTTTCTTTACCCTTTTTGTATGTAATTACTTCTTAAATGAATGCAATTCTATCTGTTGTTTTAATAATCATGAATGGATAAACCCTACAACCAAGGGTTGTGGAATCCATGATGACTTAACCTAAAAATAGGGTTTTTACGAAATGATTAGAGTGTCGTGCGTGTATGTCTGGTTAGCTTTTTTGTCTTAATCGACTTCTAATAGTTGCAAACATTAGAGCATGTTTTAAGATTAGCTTGTTTGACTAAAAATGACAAAAACTTGGAAAAAGAGTTAATAACAATAATTCGAGAATTCAGACTTGTCTAATGGTTAATACTATGGCAAAATTAACAAACTTCAGTAGTTGTGGGTGAAATAATTGGAACACTTTGAGTTCAAAAGAATAAAAGTGAAATACATTTCATTTGGTTGAGAAACAAAGGCGAACCCAGGATTTGAAGATATGGGGCACCACTAAGAATGGCTCAAGGGTAAGGCTAGGAGTGGCTCAAGGGTAAAGTTAACAAAGCGCATTCTAGGGCTATATTTATCAATGGATATTCTTTCTCTAGGATACAGTTTAAGTAACAACAAATCAAACTCATCTATAAAACACGATGAATTATTTCTAAAACTAGCACTTGGTTGAGAAGAATTATGTTTCATCACAAATCTATCCATTTCAAATCACAAAAATCAACAGCAAATTCTTACAAAAAATACGCTTAAAAATAAGAACTTACCAATTTATGCAGAGATAATAGGAGTAGGATTTCAATTATGCAGTTACGAATACTTGTAAGTTGTTGGATTTTTAGCAAGTGTTAAGGTTTTTGAAGAAACCTTACCCCACACTTAAGAACCAGGTTCTTGAATAACACACAAGATACGTTAATGAAAAATAACACCAATATATCGTGGAAACCTTCCTAACTCAAGGAAGGGAAAAACCACACCGAAGTTTTATTATTAATTCAAGATTTACAACTCAGTTAATCAATGAATCTAACTCTTAAACTTCTACCCTTTTCGATTAACTATAATAAAAAACTCTCAACTCTCCAAGAAGTCAAACTCGCTTCTTGTTTACACAAACTCTCAACTCTCTCTTAACTCTAACCCCCAAGAAGTCAAACCCACTTCTTGTTTACAATTCTCACAAACTCTCAAAATCCTCACAAACACTGATCCAAGGACAGATCAATGTGACTCAACTATTCAAAAGTAATTCTAACTCTAGAATTCTTCCGTTTCTACTTCGAACACCTTGGCCTTCACTATGATTCTCTCTCTCTCACTATTTTCTCTCTTTTCTCGATTAGCAAAGAAGACTTCTTCTTTCTGTCTCGTTGTCCTTTTATAGATTCTGAACTTTGTTTGAATCTAACATGTATAAGGAGAGAAGTTCTCGTTGTGCTTATTTAATGGCATGTTCCATAAATTATGTTTGTCAAAGTATGTTTAGATACTCACCTTGTACTGTTTCCATTCCCACCAGGCCCTGCTAATGTTGTGAAGCCATTGTATCTTCAATATGCTAATTTAGAGGAGGACTATGGTCTTTTGAAGAAGGCTATGAGGATTTATGATCAAGTTAACAAAAGTTGTTCCAGCGAGTGAGATATTGAGTATTTACGAGATCTAAATAGCTTGTGCGGCTGAGATATTTGGTGTTGCAAGAACATGGAAGATATATGAAAAAGTAATTGAGTCTGGGATTCCAGACAAGGACACGAATGTTATGTGCTTAAAGTATGCTGAGCTTGAGAATATCCTAGGAGAGATTGATCATGTTCGTGCACTATACAAACACTCATCTCAATTCGCAGACCCTAGATCCGACCCTGATTTCTGGAATAAAAATTCACAAACCGAACCGAACTGATCGAATGCCCAACCCTGTTGACTATACATTACTATTTATGTATCATGACCATAAAATTATATATTATTACTTGTGTATCTTATTCTAATTTAAAAACTATTGTAGTTTATAAGAGATTTATTATACATGTAGTTATTCTCAATAGCATATTTTTGTGATTGCTACATAACACTATGGTTAGTTGACATGTATCTGATACATACAATAAAGTTTGAAATTTGTTGAATTTGATATACATGTGTTAAACAATTGGTGCAACTATGTCTTAAATGTTACTCGGATGACTGCAGATACATAACAATATCTGATACATAGTCAATTCAACAATTTGACACGGTTATGTATCATATTCAAAAAAATTATGAATATGATATACGTTGACTTAGTTATAAAATAATGCTGCATATACATAACAACATCTGATGCATAACGATGTTATATACATAACAAAGTTATGTGTCATATACATAATTATGAATATGATACAAACTGATATGTTATAAAACATCAGTGTTTGTATATAAACAATAATATTTGATAATGTCTAACATTCTAGTTGAATAAGTATGGTTGTATGCATCTAGTAGTAAAAGATAACGAAATTTGTATACTTATATATCAAATACATAACTATAAACATGATATATACTAATTTGTGTTTTAATAAATTAGAATTATGTATCAAAACTAATATTTGAACATGATACATTGTACATGATGAAATTGTAATGTATCATAAAGTTGAAACATATGCATTGTACATAAATTTATGAATCAAAATCAACTAGAGACATTAAAAATATGAATATTGGATGGAGAAGGGTATTTAGCAACATGTTCTACTTTTCTCCCTTTTTTGTATCAGAAAAAGATGAACAACAAAAAATTAAAAAAATATGTACCATAAGGAGAGATATTATAGATCCAACTTTTCTACCTTTTTTTTTGGGGGGGGGGTCACAATCACTTTAGAAGATGAAGGTACATCCTTCTTCGACTTCGACTTCTCAACATTATGATTCGTCATTGATAATGGATCATGCAATCGTTTGGATCTATTTTCAACCCATTCATCATCGTCAGAATCATAAACACGATCAATATTTGGTGAGATTAACTGGGTAATTTCAATACTAAAATAAGGAGCATCATCCATATGTATCAGGACTTTGAAGATGAAAAATTAAAAAAAAATGTTAGAAAAAAATGATGAACTGTAAGTTGGAGAAGAAGAAAAACATCATATTGAGGAATTTGAAATTGATTAAGTGGAGAAAAAAAAATTGAAATTCAAAATTGTAATGAAGGAAGTAATTGTTGAGACTTAGGGAGTGAAAATAGGAAGAGAGAAATGATATTTGTGAGTTGAGAAGCTATGTATCCGAATGAGTGGAGTTTCAGAAGAGAAAGAAAAATTATTGTAATATTTTGGAATGGTAAGGAATCATATCATATATTTGAACCCTAGGCCCGCCTACGTGGCATCATCAGAAGCCAGGATTCTCTTTAAATTTATTTTATTTTCAAAACTAGTCTTCCCCTTTAATGAAAAGTTGTGACTTTTATGAAAAGTTGTGACTTTAATGAAAAGTTGTGACTTTTATGAAGAGTTGCCAATTTCATGGAGAGTTGTGACTTTTATAAAAGGTTGTGACCTTTTCGAAGGGTTGTGACCTTTCTGATAAGGCACAATAAGCATTTGTTCACACTACCCTTTGTTGTCTATAAATAAAGAGATTTCCTCTCATTTTAAACAATGAAAATTCTCTACTTCTTCTTCTTCTTCTGCACAATAAAATACTCGTGTACTTTGCTCCTGTTGAGTGGCTAACTGACACCACTGTTTTTGTATCAATATGCTGGTGAATAAAATCGTTCCATTCTGAGAGGATCTATTTCTTTAAACCTAGGGTACTAGAGGGGAATAATTTTTTAAGGGGACATTGTGCATTCAGTGTACTCAATTTTTCCTTTCTGTTTCATTCTATTGTTACAGATCCTGGTATGTTCTTTTAAAGTCATTAATTTATGCTTATGATATTAATTGTTATTTTTGATTACATGTTTTAAACTCTGTTGTTTATGTTTCTGCAAATTTATTATCTCCAATTATATCATGAACATATACACTCAGTTTCAAAAATTCATGTTTTGATAGTCTATATAAAATTCTATTGCTTAAAAGTACTATATATAAGCTTACATATTCTCTATATTTACATAGATAAGAAGTTTCTCACTTATCAATTGAAGAAATTCATTATGCAAGTTCAAAAAGTTATAATTGCTTTCATGTTTAAGCGTAATTTTTTTAAAACATTTTTTTAAATATTTTCCTGGGACATATATCACAATTGTATAAACTATGCAAGTTAAATGTGTTCTTTTTCTTACGAAACGCCTTCGTATTTATTTTTATTTTCCTTTTAATTTTGATAAAAAACCAATGATATATTATTTTTGAATAATTTGTTCATTAGAGGTTCTTGACTTATGTGATAATGACAAGCAATCAGATTCATGTTGAAATAATGCTAATATTTATTTAAGAACCTATTTTTCCATTATTTTAATGTATGGATATTAGTAAAGGATTATTTGTAAGTTCAATGCAATTATTCATGTCCGCGCGAAGCGCGGGCAAATTACCTATTATATTATAAGTGGGAAGATTCAAAGCTCAAAGTTGAATTACCATTTTACCCTTATATTAAAATAATAAAAACAAATGTTATAAAATATAATTAAATATTTAATAAATAACTCATTTAAATCGGTGCATGAATCAAATTCACATTAATAATTAATTTTTCTTTTGCTGTAAAAATCAAGAGTATTTGAAGAGTTTTTCCATTAAATAAATTTGATATGGACTAAAATAATTGAACTAATTTAATACAAATTAATTTTATCTACTCAAAGGTCATCCTAACTACTGCTATAAAATGCCTAGCATGGTCTTCATATAAATGATAAGAGGAGGATGAGAGATTATCAAGCAAAAAATTAATCTTGCTCATCATTTTGTATGTGCAGTAATTTCCTTTTGTTTTTATCCACTCCTCCTCGTCCTGCCTAAGTATTTTGTATGTCCTTTTTTAATATTTTGATATACTTTCTTATGATTTTGTTTTTTATTGGAATATCTTGTGTCCTACGTGAAGAAATTAGTGGTATACAATTCATGTTCTACTATATTTCTTAATTATTGATGAAATTTATAATGAAAGATTAATTAGTTAATTTGATATGTGACTCTTGATATAGGAGAATTGATTTAATCATAATTTGACCAAATTCTACTACAAAAATGATGATTTGGATGTTTGTCTAGCTTCTTTGAACGTTTCTCTCCCATTTTCATCTTTTTGCCATTCTTGTTAATTTTCTTAGTCATTGTTCCTCAATTGGGTGAACATTGGTTAAGAAAAGGTTTTACACCCCCATCAATTTTTAGACCTGGACCAATGCTTTTGCAATCGAATTTACATCTTAATAAGTTTATCTACTTCACATTAGCAAAGTGATCATTGAATAACTTGGATGTAATTATGTGGTTGTGTTGTTTAAAGAGTAAACAAATTTGTAGCTTTCTCATGTGGGATTCAAGATATTGTTTCCTTAAATGTTTCTCTTACTAGTTCAACGGATAGAAGCTAATTCTAGTAATCTCAAACGGTCTTCTCAAGTATGGAGAACGTATCTTGGTAGACCTAGTTATTAGTGACTTTGACTAAATTTGGACTTACGAATTTTCTACACAGAAAAAAGTGTAGTGTCAAATTTGGTGATAACTAAATAAAAAGAGAATAATTGACAATCCTACGAAAAATGGCATACTATGACCAACACAGTCAAAATAAAGCATTTGAATAGTTCATTATATTAAGTTGATAAAAAGCTTTTTATCAAGTAGTTTTTTAATAAGTTTTTAGATTAATACTTTAAGTACAAAAAGGTGGAGAGAACTTTTGAAGGTGTAGAGATGATGAATTTTATTAAGTTGAGGAGAAGCCTCCTATCCATTATTTCCTCTTGGTGCAACCATGAAGTCTCATGTTGTGTAGAAGATTAGGTGATTTTTAGAGATAACCATATATTTTATAGGGTTTTCCTTTTGGTATACTTCTTGTATTCAAATGCCTTTTGACTCAAACATTAATGAAATTATTTATCCTGTGAAAAGAAAGTATATAAATAGAAAAATTAGTAACACATTACATCACATATGAGATATGAACGCAAGTTAACTTATTAACTTGAATGCATGTATAGAGAATTTTCCATTCTAGGAAAGCCCTTTTTAGATGGATACAAAAGAAAATAGATAAATATTATTAGAGAAAAGAGAGTGCAAGAATAAACTTTTATTATTGATGAGTTAGATCCTAGCATTTCTTACTTGGTTCACAAATTATTTTCCTATTTAAATCTTGCAAGTCTCAACAACAGTTTCCTTGAGTGAAACTAGAAAAGATTGAAGAGTTTAGATCTAAAGTTTATCGTTCCTGTATGATGTATTCTTCATTCCAAATGTGTTAGATCATTTATGTGTAACTTGGAGTGATGATAACATGTAACAATGTGGATATGATTTTGTGCGTCTCTGTAGACTTCTGAAATTATGAGAAGACAATACCCGAAGAACAGATACAACATTATACCTAGAGAACTAATGATAAAAAAAATTCTTTTTGTGATATGACATTAGAACTGGTGATAAGATTAGTACAATAATTGGATCCTGAGAATGTTCACTGGGTAATGTTGTTGTTGGATCCCGAGAATATCGGTTGATAGCTATACTAGTATAAAAAGACTAGTAAGTGAAAAAAAAAAAAAAGAAGAAAGAAAAAAGACTAGTAAGTGAAGATATTAGTGTCTTTCGTTGAGTACATAAATGAGTTTCATCATTTTTAGTAGACTCTGGTGCTATAAATGGTATAGAATTATTTAAACAAGTGATATTGAGTCAACACATGTCTAGACTAGACTACTTTTATTATTGCCCTTCATAACTAACTAGTTCGAAGCTGTAGTTCCTCAATAACTGATCTTTCTCAACAAAATCTGGTTTGTCCTCTCAACAAACGTGGCTTATTGAAAAATATAGATGAAAAATGTAAATCGTTTCGACACTCTTTTCGACTATATTGACTCCTTTTAGATGGAAAGATCTAGTCATAGTCATACACTTTCTACTGTTCTAGCACCATCTTAGTGCTGCTATTTTTATTAATAAAATTTACGTATCGAAAAAGTGGGCTTATTTAATATCCTACTGGTTTGGAATGACAATGTTATGGTTTCTACATTCAATTGTGCCTTTTTTATCGAGTTACTTCACCTGCTCTTCCATCAAAACATGGATGCACACATCGATGGCATGGTGTATGTAATCTTGTATGATATTTGATTGTATATTTGCTAAAATAATACTGTATAGTAATGTTTATGACTGTATAATAAATGCAGACCCTTTGCTTATATACGTGATTTTGCATTACAATATGCCATTCTATTAATATTAAGTAATGATGACTGTTTAATAATGTTTATGATTGTATAATAAATGTTGACCCTTTGCTTATATACATGATTTTGCATTACAATATGCCATTCTATTTACATCAAGTAATGATGAATTCTTAGTTTTTTTTTGAAGGCCCAACTTCCCGAAGGAGTAACACCATTTATGCAAATTACTCACAATGAATTTTTATGGCGAAAGTGAGTTCAAAGCCTTTCTTTGTTTCTTTTAATGATGATTTTCCTGCCAGTTAATTGTATTCTTTCTTTTGATAATCCTTAAACTTTGAAGTTCATTTTCATACACTTGTTGCTTATACTTGTGAATTATTGTTATGCTGTCTGCAATTGTGAGTACCACTTGGATGACATATTGACTATGGTCGATACAGTTAGTTTGCATATATAAGATTTGGTTACTATAACTATGTAAAAGAGATTGGTTATTGCATTATGTTAACATGACCATTTTAAAAAAAAAAAAAGAGATTGGTTATTGCCATTGTTTTCACTTCTAAGATAAAGCTTTAAAAAAACACTAATAAAAAAAGAGATTAAACTTCGATAAACATTGTATCTTTTTCCATGTTGTGTCAAGGATGCCGTGGGATTGTGAATTCAATGACAAGAAAATGAGTAAAGAAGAAATTTAAACTGCAAATTGTGATTATCTGGTCAAGCTTAAAAGGAAGAACTTTTTGTGAGTTGAAACTAATGTTGAATAATGCTTATGTTTCATTTTTTTTCTTTATTCTATAAGATGAGACACAAAAAAATAGTTTCTTTTTGTGAAAGAGAAATAAGTTCTTGTTTCATTCCTTAGAAAGTTTTGTGTCCTACTTATTATTATGTAGTTTATAGCTTTTTGACTTCCAAAGTTGAAGCTTCTAATGTTTTAACTTGAATCCTAAAAAATCACCAAAAAGAAGACAGAAAAGTTGTGTCCTAAATGATGCATACCTTGATTAGTTGACTTTGAGTTGGAGTTGAATGGTTTTCAATTATTATTGATATTGGCTTTAGGTAGTCAATTTTAATTGCAATTTTCTAATGTCTTACATGCATAAGAAACAGAGAGAAGAGGATATTGCTCTATGTGAATGCAAGTATGATGCAAGTGATCCTAATAGTGCATGTGTAGGAAGATGTTTGAATTTAGGGCAAAGGGCCAAATATGCCCCTAAACTATTCGAAAAGGTCTAGATCTACCCCCCGTTTAAAGTTTGGCTCATTCGTGCCCTCGCCGTCCAACTTTTCGTCTAGATATGCCCTTATGGGCGTTAAATGCCAAATGAAATTGTCACGTCATTTTTACATTACCACGTGACATTTATATTAAAGGGAAAAGGGTCAAATATACCCCTAAACTATTAAAGGAGATATACCCCCCCCCTTTTAAATATACTACCCGGCCCGTTTTCAACAATTTTTTTAAATTTTTTATTTTTTTTGGTAAATTCCAAAAATGAGTAATTGACTAATAAAAAATAGGAAAAATATGAAAAAAAAATTATAAAATTAACGCCAAAAATTCGCAAATAAATATAGTAACCTTAAATTCAACAATTTTTTTTAATTTTTAATTTTTATCCGATAAATCACGAAATGAGTAATTGATTAATAAAAAAAAAATATGAAAATGACTTTATGCTGAATTTTTAGGTTATATTTTTCATATTTTTTTATTAATCAATTACTCATTTTCGTGATTTATCGAAAAAAAATAAAAATTTAAAAAAATTGTTGAATTTAAGGTTACTATATTTATTTGCGAATTTTTGGCGTTAATTTTATATATTTTTTTCATATTTTTCCTATTTTTTATTAGTCAATTACTCATTTTTAGGATTTACCGAAATTGTTTTCTTGAAAATGGGTCGGGTAGTATATTTAAAAGGGGGGGGGATATATCTAGACCTTTAATAGTTTAGGGGTATATTTGACCCTTTTTCCTTTAATATAAGTGCCACGTGATAATGTAAAAATGACGTGGCAATTCCATTTGGCATTTAACGCCCATAAGGGCATATCTAGATGAAAAGTTGGACGGCGAGGGCACGAATGAGCCAAACTTTAAATGGGGGTATATCTAAACCTTTTCGAATAGTTTAGGGGCATATTTGACCCTTTGCCGTTGAATTTATTAACAAACATTGAATGTACACCGGAATACTGTCTGTGTGGCGAGACTTGCAAAAATCAGGTAAATTAGATAGTTCTCTTAATTAGTTGAATGTTACTATGTTGTTTCTCTTTATTAGTATACTTTTACAGTGGTCTTATCGATTTCTAAATTTACAACAGATTTTATGGATAGTGCACCAAATTTGTGTTACAATCATGTGTTGAGAAAGAGTGAAAGTAGTGGTATTTTAGAACTTTTATGATAAGCTCAAAAAAGTCCTGTCATGCTATTTACCTTTCCTAATTATTTTTAAAAAAAATTCAACTTTGATCATTGATATGGGCAAAAGTACAACCTTGAGTTTGGTATCCCAAACTTTGACATGATAAGGGATAATAACAGTGTAGGACTGTTCTACTAAGTACCATGACAAAAGGGGGAGGGTGTGTGTGTGTCCAAATTAGCTCAAAAGCTAACTGAACACAGGCATACAATTTAGGAGGGCTTGTAAATAATATTGACAGGTTACATTGATTTAGTGCTAAAGGTTGGGAAATCCCATTTATCCATATTGGAGATACCTCTAACTTACTTAGGAAGGGCCAAAAAAGAGTTGAAAAGAACTCCTAAAAATGCCATGATTCAAGGTGGCAATTTTTTCAGCAGGTTTATTAGCCTTCCTAAAGCAATAGTAACCGTTCTCTTCAATTAATTTCCTGGCATCTTGAACCATACCATTGATCTTCCATGGTGGGTTCCATTCTCTTTTAATACATCTAGTTAACAACATGGAGTCTGTTTCAACCCAGACATTAGAGAAGCCTCTGTTATCACACCATTTAAGGCCATAAAAAAGAGCTTCCATTTCCGCAATGTTACTCGTACCAGGTCCCAATTGATGCAGTAAGCAAACATGACGTTTCCCCATGAGTTTCGACCACCTCCACCAGAACGGCCTTGAATGCAACTACATTCACTGTTGAGTTTTACAGACATAGGTTTTATCCACTTAACTATGGTAGTGGTTCTGTGGTGATGAATTTCGGCATCCAAAATGTAGTGTATATTTCTCCAAGACTCTACAATGTTAGCTTTTCCAAATTTCTTCTTAGTAATCTGCACAATGGTAAAAAGAATGTTAGCTTTAGATCTGTATATAGAAGGCTTAATAGCATCAAATTCATTAGAGCATCTTGCTCTCCATATCTCCCAACAAATTATTGGGGGAGAGCATGAATAACAAAATTATCAATGAGGTTCTTTGTAACAGTATTCCACCAAGTCAGGATGCTGATTTTAAGAGACCTATGGGTTAGTCTCACTCCCAGTGGACCTTCGATCTCACACCACACTTTTCCAGCATGTTCATCCTAACATAATAGGTGATTCACTGTTTCCAAGTTGTTGTTCTCATTAGTTGCATCACAACAATGACATCCCGGGATAATATTGATGCCCTACTTAGCCACTTGCTCATCAGTAAGAAGCCTGCTATAAATATCTCTCCGTGTAAGGAAAGCCATTTTAAATGTAATACTATTATTCCTGATCTTGTTGGTGGCATAGTTGTGGTTTCTTTTCTTTCTAATAATATCCCAACCAGAGTGGAGAGTGAAGTGGCCAGAATTGATGTTTTCCCAGATAGCTTTTATCATTTGTGAGGTCGTTGAGAATAATCCCCAAGTTGATGATATTGTTCTTTAGATTACTCGAGAGCTCTACTTGGAACGAATTACAGTTCCATTCACCATTACTAGTGAGAACAATGTTTAGATTGATAGAGATAGGCCCTTCATTATTGGGGTAGAGAAAGTGCAAGGGTCCTAGAGCTGACCATTTATCAAACCAAAAATCAACATCTCCTCTTCGAACCTTCCAGTAAATATGTTGCTTCGCCAATGACTTAACGTCACAGATGAATTTCCAATTTTGAGATTTGCTAGAGGACCATTGAGTCTTTATAGGGTGTTGATTCGCGAGGTACTTAGCCTTCATGTAATCTCCCCAAAGAGAAGAAGAGGTTCTTAGGTTCCACCATAGCTTAGCCTTGAAGTCTATACAAACATCTGAAATTTTCCTAAAATTAGCACCACCTTCTTCAAAGGGTAACTCAAATTATCCCATGCAATCAGTGATGCTTTCCTCTAGAATCAAATGCAGACCAACAAAACATTGCAATGATTTTTTCAATGAGCTCAAGGGTACCTTTAGGAGGGTTGATAGCACTCAGAAGATGAGTAGGGAGAACTTAATATGTCTTATTAAGATAGCAATTTGGTGTGCCAACCTCTAATTCTATTAGTAACCTTATTGACAATGTCTGAGTAAGCCAATTTCTTCTTTCCAATGATAAGGGGCACCCAAGCTACTTTATGGGAATTCTTGATATCTCATGCTAGTGTATCTTTTCAGTCTATTGATGATGATAAGACTGGATTTGGATTTCAGGGAGAAGATACTGTTGTTCTTGTTGATTTATTGACCTGATATTTGTTCATAGTATCCACAGTGTCAGTGATTAGTTTGATAGATCTCTTGCTACCATCGCAAAAAATAATGGTTTTATCAGCAGAAGTTAAATGATTAATTTTAGGAATATTATTGCACATATAAAAACTCTTGTAAGCAGTGTGATTATGCATATTGTTAAGCATTTGAGACAACAATTCAACGCTCAGAATGAAGGAAGGGGGAAAAAGGATCTCTTTGCCTCAAACCTTTAGAAGAGTTAAAGAAACCAAGACGACCTCCATTTACCACTATAGAATACCAGTTGTTGGAGTATAATTATGGATAAGGTAAACCCAATGCTCAGAGTAACCAAGATTCCTAAGAACAAGGCAGAGGTAAGTCTAGGAAACTTTGTCATAAGCTTTAGTCATATCTAGTTTCATCACTACATTTCCCTCTCTGTTAGATTTGCCAATATCACTAATAATCTCTTAGGCCAGAAGAATGTTTCCAGTAATGGCTGTGCCTTTGACAAAGCTAATTTGATTTCTGCCCACAAGACCGACTTTGGCCATCCGATCCAGGAGCACTATCGAGATCTAGAGAGAATACACAATCCGAAAGTTCTTTGAGTGTTGGAAGGGTGCAAAACATGTCATTGTCCGCTTTTGTGATGCACCTATGAAGAATATAAAGGGAGCTATAATCAGGGTTAGTATTGTCAAAACTCATAAGTAAAGAGATTCTTGTAAAATCTGATAGCCCCTTCAGCAATTTTGTCATTTCCTTTGAGGCAGTTGTTGTGTTCATCCATAATTTTCCTAATGTTCGAACTTTTTCTCCTATCTTTGATGATGTTGAGAAAATACGCCGTGTTGGAATCTCCTTCAAGCCATTTGACCCTAACTTTTTATTTTAGGATAGACTCTTGAAGTTTGAGAAATCTAGTGAATTCGGCCTTGAGCCTAGAGAGATCTCTCTTGTTATCTCCGGTGTTTTTGGTTACACTGTTGTCTTCAAGAGCTTGAATTTGGCTTTCAAGTCCTTATGTTCTTTGTAGAGGTCCCCAAAAGCCAGTCTAGACCAAGAACTCATAGCTTTGCAAGTCTTCTTGATTTTCTGGTGAAGGATATACAAGGGCTTCCTATTGACTTCTTCATTCCAAGAGTTTTGAACTATATCCAAGAAGTCAGACTGATCCTCCTAAATATTCAAGAATTTGAAGTATTTGATAGTTGGAGGAGTATCATTATTCATCTTAACCAAAAGTAGAGCATGGTCCGAGCACGTTCTGGATAAGTGAGTAAAATTAGTAGCATTATACATATCATACCATAAAGAGTTATAGATAAGTCTATACAATCTTCCCCAAATAGTGTTAGGGGGGTCTCTACTGTCGCACCAAGGATATTTAGAACCTGAGAAACCTGCATCTTGAAGACCACACTCATTAAGGCATTCAATGAAATGAAGAGTTTCTTCCATTTTATGAAGTCTTTCTCCAAATTTCTCATCACTGGATACCACCACGTTAAAGACGCCTGTTGCTCCCCAAGGGTCTTGGATAATGTTTGCTATAACTCTCAATTCTGCCCATAGGTTTTTCCTCAGCTCATGTTGCTCCCAATCATGAATGACCTCATCATCAATGTTATTAAACCAAAGGATCCAGATTTTGTTAGAACTGTTGTTGTAGGCCTGATGAAAACCAAGCTTTCTTCTAAATTTATCCATTTTATCACAAGCAACCATAGGTTCTTGTAGGCAGAGGAGATGAAAATTAATTTTTTGTTTAAAGAGGATTAATCTTTCCAAGGAACTGTTGGATCCTATTCCCCTAATATTCCATGATATGAAGCTAAACATTGGAAACATTAGTTGTAGGGGTTATTTGATTTTGAATATTGGTTGTGGCAACTTTGATGGTAATGTTAGAGCTTCCTCCCGGATTGGAGGGGTTCCTTGGAGGTAGGTTGAGCTTGGTTGTTGTGTCTAGAGAATCCATACGGGGTATTCAATCGATGAATATCTCTTTTCATGATCCCTGGTATCCTCACCGTCTAATTTAGAGGAGGTGAGATCCTCTTAAAAACATTCCATGAACATATCACAGTCTCCACCTCTAATGGTGAGGGATTTGGTGAAGAAATTTAAAAGTTGATTACTTGACATCACAAATTTTGTAACAATATATCTTGAGATTATCTTTCTTTGACAAAGTGACAATCAATCTCAATGTTCTTAGTCCTCTCATGAAATATTGGATTTGATGCGAGATGAAGGTGCACTAGATTATCACACATAAGTTCCATTCGATCGGTTTCTTCAACTTTTAGTTCTCTCAGCAACTGTTTGATCCAAACTAGCTCACGGGTTGCTACAACCATTACTCGATATTCTGCTTCTGCACTAGAACAAGCAACCACACTCTGTTTCTTACTCTTCCACGACACCAAATTACCTTGCACTAAAACACAATATTCAGATGTAATACGTCTATCTGATGGTGATCTTGCCCAATTAACATCTGTATATCCAATGATATGCTTCTAACCTTGATCCTCAACGAGTAGTCCTTTACTCAAAGCTGACTTTATATATCGCAAAATACAAACAACTGCATCCCAATGACTTAAGGGGGAAGTCATAAACTGACTTACAACACTTACAGAAAAGAGATGTCAGCTCTAGTCTGATAAACTTTACCCCCCTACAAGGTAGAAAGACTGTTTCTGATAGAACCTCTGCTCAAGTAAAACATTACAATGCAGTTTGAATAAAAAAATGAGACTTAAATGGTGTGCTAATATGTCATACAACAACTGCTTGGAACAAAGCGAGTTCAATCAAACAGAGATTCCAGTTACTCAGCATATATGATAGATAAACCACTAATTCTGAAGCAACATTTAATCATACCCTAATGAAATAGGACACCTTCTGTACAAATATAGAGATCATAGTTGCATTTTTTCACAAAATATCAATCAAACCCAACTTCCAACTAGTTTGTTAATGGCAAGAACAAAGTAGAGTAACCTAGACATGTGTTGATTCAATATCACCAATAAAAAGTGATGAACCCACTTTCCAAGATGCATATATTTTGTCCATAAATACAAACTCAACATAAGTACTCAACAAAAGACCATAATATCCTCAAGAATTGTTTCTAAATTTCTTAAAGTTATGTCTTAAAAAGTTCTTAGTCAAGTCAATGCCTCAAATCATTGGTAAGGGCAGGTTTAGATCTAAACTCTCCAAACTTTTTCCGTTTTACTCTAGGGAAATGTCACTAAGACTTCCAAGACTAGAATAGAAAAATAATCTCTAAACTAAGAAAAAATGTTAAATAAAGAAAATAAGATAAGTTCATAGATCTAACTCTTCAATATGTATCTAGATATATCAAATGCAAAAATGAGTGTATTTTCAAAATCCAAAATCATAGTAATTGGCTTTCAAAACACCCTCGTGCAGCGCATCTGATTTTGCTTTTGCTTTTGCTTTCTCGAGCTCTTCTTCTCGATCTTTGCTTTTTCGTTATTCATTGTTATTCTTTTTTACCGTATTCTTAAAAGGTAGAAGGCGCATTGGAGTTTGGCTAGTAATAACTTTTTTTGAGAGGTGAACTTTGAAAATCAAGTCGAACTAGAAATTTGAATATGCAAAAACTAAGTTGTTCAGGTTGGGGTCTTTTAGCTGATGAGAATATAAAGGTAATTCTGCTGAAGCAACCCCCTATTTAAATTCTTTTTGACCATTAGTTTGTTTAGCATAGTTTTGGCATATATAAAAAGATTTTCTTTTTTTTTATCATCACGTGAAGAAAAAATTCCAGAACTGAGCCTATCAAATTCAAGATTTCTGTGGAATATCTTAGAGGCCTTTGTGCAGTAACTGTATTTATGGCCTATTCTTAATTGTTCCTCTCTCTTCACATTATAGGTTGGGCAGTTCATCATTGAATGCTGTGGAGAAGTGATATCATTTGAAGAAGCAAAGAAAAGATCTCAAGCTTATGTATCTCATGGTAAGTTATCAACATTAGAGATGGTTGGTAATACATAAACAGATCACTACTATAATTTCATATGATTTGTGCAGACCTCAAGGACGTGTACATAATTTCTGTGGATGGTAATGATTTCATTGACTCAACCCGAAAGGGAAGTTTTGCAAGATTCATAAATCATTCATGGTAAGTGCTGGAACTCCGGTTGTCTAATTGATGAAAAACAAAATAAGATAATTATCTTGGTCAGGTAGTGACATATTGTTATGGTTAATTGATGTTTATTGATAACACTGATACTGTGTCTTCCTGAATTTCACAGCAGTCCAAATTGTGAAACAAGTAAATGGATAGTGTCGGGGGAAACAAGGGTAGGTATATTTGTGAAGCAAGATATATCTGTTGGAATGGAGTTGACATATGACTATAATTTTGAGTGGTAAGGGGGTGCAAATGTTCGTTGTCTGTGTGGAGTTGCAAACTGTTCCTTATTTTTGGGTGCCAAGTCTCGTCGATTCCGGGTAACTTAAGTTTCTTATGAATTGTTATAACTGGAATACCCTTTGTAACATCATATCACATGTTCCTTCTTCCAAAATTTTAGACAACAAACAGAGTAATGATTTATGCATATACATTGAATTTGCTAATCACATACTAAAATCCGCAAGTCATATGTTGTAGTATGGTGTATCCTTGTCAAACTCAGTGTGTTGCATTTGAAGCTGAAAAGGAATGTCGTTCAGGATAAATCTTATTGCTCCGATAAAAAGAAAAATATAATTGCTTATTGCTTATTATGTTTGAATATAGAGCACAACAATTGATGTCTTTGTAGTGGATGTCTTCTCTTTTTTCATTTAAAACATTGTTGATCAACGGGACAATATATTTTGTTTCTTATTGATATTGATAAGTGATGAGTCCACATATTGGACTCATTTAGGGCTATATTTTAATAGGAATTGTGTCCTCAAATGCTTATTTTATCTCAATATCTGATGAAAACCTTTAAGTTGCATGTATTTGAAGTTTAAAGGAAAGCATGGACACTACTTCGCAAAAAGGAACGAAAAGGCTGAAAAGAACAAGAAAACGAAGACCTGAGGATCACCGAGTCCACTTGGTGAATCGCAGAAGGGTCTCACTTCACCTTTTGTTCCAGTGTACTGAGCCCTGAAGGAAGGGATCAAGTCGGCGGAAAAAGGGAGCAGTCGACGCATCACCGAGAAGGTCCGCAAAGCAGTACTATGTCGCCCAATGACCCAGAGCACACGATGCCGAAAGATGGTATAAGACGACGATGAACTACACCAAAGAGCGAATCACCGAGTTGATCGGCGATTCCGAATAATGTCGCCGACTGATCCGCCGCAACACAAATTTTTGAAAACTATAAATACTCGTTGAGAGTTATAGCTTAGTATCAGATTTTAGTAATATTTTTTAGTATCAAATTTTAGACAATATAATTTTTAGTACTTTTTACTCTCAAGTTTGGAGAGGGTTTTGGAAATTTGAAGAAAGGAGTTCATCTTCTCCAAGTTGGAAGTGGGTCTTCTGTATTCTTCTTCCTTTGCTTAAATCAAGGTTTAATTTCTTATACCCATTTCATTTTACTATCATTTTAGGTGTATTTTGTTATTTCTTGATGTGTGGCTAAAAACCCCATTCTTGGGGTGTGATTTAGAAAATATGTGTTGATATTGTTGTTGGGTCTTGCTTGCAGATAGACTAGATGTAATTTAATGGTGATTTCACCTAGTGGTTGTGGTTTAATTTAATGGGTTTGTAGTTGCAAATACAAAGCCACCCATGTGTTTTCGGCTTCCCCGAGAGGGAGGTCGCGAAACCAAGACCACTAGACTGATGGCCTAAGGAGTGGGTCGACATGAGGTTCAGCCCGAGAGGGTGATCCCTAGTCCCATATCCTAACACTCAGTTCGAGAGAGTGAGTGGGGTAAAGCGTAGGCTGGTCTTTATGCGACAAATGGGTGTTCGAGAGGAACGCATTTGAAACGGGGTAAGTTGCCCGAGAAGGAACTTATTTCCATCTAAAGCTTGCCTAGTCACTATTATCTTGCAAATTTCCTATTGAAAGCATGTACCCAACCTTTTATCTCAACTTGTATTGAGGTCACACCCCAAGAACTCTTCCCTATACTTGATTTTCTTGTTATTTTTGTTGTTTTTACTTACTTGTGACAAAACACCCAAATTGATATTTGACACTTTTGTGTCCCCCCTTCGATTTACAATGTTTTTAATCATTAATTTGTTTAGCTACGACTAGTTAGAACTAGATTTTATTTTTCTATTAATTCTCAAGATCGCTCCCTTGGGACACGATCCCAACCCTTGGTTGGGTTAATATATTATCGACGATCATAGACACTCAAACCGTAGTTAGTGTCGTTGGTCACGATAAGCATCAAAATGGCGCCGCTGCCGGGGATTGGTGTTACTTGAGAAATTTTAGATTAGCAGAATTTTTGTTCTTCTTAGTTGTAGTTCAATTACCTAATTTTCAATTTTGTTTTGAGCATTTGTGTGTATCAACAGCCATATGAGTGTGAACGGCTAAAATAACTGCCAAGCAGGGAACCCAGTGGGTCATGCTTTTCATCGAAATCATATTGATGATATTAATAGTGTGTACAAACCTGCCCAAGTGGGTGAGATGAATGCAATTCACATGCCACAAGCAGACGGAAATGCAACATTTGAAATTACTGGCACAACACCCCATCTCATACATTCAAGAGGTGTATATGGAGGGTTAGAGCATGAAGACTCGTATGAACATGTACAAAGCTTCATAGAAGTGTGCACAACTCTGTTATTTAAGAATCTATCGCAAGAATGCATATGACTGAGCTTATTTCCATTATTATTAACCGGGGAAGCCACTAAGTGGTTGATCGAGCTTCCAAAAAACTCCATCAAGTCATAGGAGGGGCTGGTAACGTCTTTTCATGAAATATTCTTCCCTCCATAAAAAATGATGAAACTAAGAGACGACATTCAAAGTTTTAATCAAAAGGAGGGTGAACCAATTTACGAATTCTGGACACGATTTAAGAGAATTTTGTGAAACTGTCCAATGCATGGATTACCGAGTGAGTTACTGCTCAAATATTTTTACTGTAGTCTGGATTCAGTTAATAAAGGGATAGTTGACCAGATGGTGCAAGGAGGAATAATGTTACAATCATTTGAAGTAACATCATTTCTCTTAGATGGCATGACTAAAGTAAATCAAGCATGATACATAAAAGATGACCAAGTTTCCCTACTATGCTTCAGATTAACGCAAGAACAACTTGAAAAAGAAAGGGAAAGGGAAGAAAATATCAAAAATATGTTGTCTCAAATAGATGTGATACACGAGCACATGAAGGGGACGTATGGAGTATTTCGAGTTGGGGAGGGTTCTCCTTCGGGTTATTTGAGACTGGGGGAGAATCAAGGTTGGAACTCCAAAAGAATTGAGGGGGGTTCTTCATCCGGTTACTTAAGACCGGGGGAGAATAAAGGTTGGAACTCCACAAGATATGAGGAGGGTTTCCACCCACGCTATCAACAGCGGGGCAAAAATCAAGGTTGGAACCATTATAGGGATGATGAGTCAAGGAGATATTGCCACGATGGGTCTAAGCAAGATGACCATGAGGAAGACCGTACTCAATTGAGTGAAAGCCCAAAATCTAAAGGGAGCGCAAGTAGTCCTCGGGTAAGTGATCTATTGTCACGCATACTTGATAAAGTTGAGGGTTCTGATGATTTGCTGAAAGGAATGAGAGTTGACTTTTCATCACTAAACAGTAAAGTGAATTCTCACGCTGATGCCATCAAAACACTAGAAGGTCAATTGAGTCTATTAACAGCTAAATTATCCTCCAGAACACTAATGGAAGATAATGAAAGGGGGCTAGTTGTGGTAACTCGCAGTGGAAAGATGGGAAAAGGGAATGTGATGGAAGATGAGGACCCTCGCATGCAGGAAGAGGGCCAGGGTGTAGAGGAACGAGAATAACCTATTCCACAAAACCTTGCCAAAGAACCACAAGATGATGCAGAGCAACATATCCAAGCTCCGAAAATCACGCACCCTTTGCCCAAAATACCTCCACCATTTCCTCAATGTTTGAAAAAGAAGAATGAAGATGAGAAGTTCAAAAATTTTCTATCAGTATTCAAGAAATTGTCAATTAACCTCCCTCTGGTGGAAGCATTGTTGGAAATACCAGGGTATGCCAAATTCATGAAGGAGCTAGTTACAAAGAAAAGGAGCTTGGAATATGAAACGATTGAGGTGCCCTATAGTTGTAGCGCAATTATGACAAATGAGTCAATCACTAAGAGAGAAGATCCTGGGGCATTCATAATTCCATGCACAATTGGCATGCTCCAATTCTCTAAAGCTTTGTGCGACTTGGGAGCAAGCATAAACTTGATGCCCTATGCAATATACAAACAACTTGGTTTGGGCGAACCAAAGGAAACCACAATGAGACTCCTTATGTCCGATCAATCAATCAAGCACCCAGTGGGGATACTCCATGAAATATTGGTAAAAGTAGATCGGTTCATCTTCATGGCTTATTTCGTGATTCCAGACTGTGAGATCGATGCTGAAATCCCCATTATTTTGGGAAGGCCCTTCTTGGCTACTGGGAGAGCATTAGTGGATGTCGAAAGAGGAAAGTTGAAGTTCCGTGTGAACGATGATGAGGTAACCTTCAATATCTGTAAATCCATGAAGCAACCAAGTAATATCCATGTGGTGTCTACTGAGGATGTTATAGATGAGGCAGTGGAAACTGTTAGCCATTTAATGTGAAAGAATGAACCCCTTGAGTCTGTACTCGCTAACGATGATGAATCCGAAATTCAAGGCTATGGGGAAATGGTAGCTACCTTATCAGGGTTAGGAGTATACTCAAGGAATCCAATCAAGTTGGACATCGACCTAAAAATAGAGAAAGTCCTCCTACAAAGCCATCAACAGATGAACCCCTGAATCTGGAATTAAAAGTCCTACCCTCTCATCTAAAGTATGCCTTCTTAGGAGCCAATACCACGTTACTAGTGATTATTGTAGCCGATTTGCTCGAAGGGCAGGTGGAATTGCTCATTGAAGTACTGCAGAAGCATATAAAAGCTATTAGATGGACAATAACCGATATAGTAGGAATTCCTCATGGGTTCTGTACTCACAAGATTCGGCTTGACAGTAAATGTAAACCTAGTGTGGAGCATCAATGGAGATTGAACCCTCCAATGCAAGAGGTGGTGAAGAAATAAATCATCAAGTGGTTAGACGCAGAAGTGATCTACCCTATCAGAGACAGTAAGTGGGTAAGTCTAGTGCAATGTGTACCGAAAAAAGGGGGGTATAACCGTAGTCCCAAATGCAAAAAGAGAACTTGTGCCGACAACACCGGTGACTGGGTGGCGAGTATGCATGGATTATCGAAAGCTTAACTCATGGACCGAGAAAGACCATTTTCCAATGCCCTTTATGGATCAAATGCTAGACCGGTTATCAAAAAAGGGGTGGTATTGCTTTTTAGATGGATATTCCGGTTACAATCAGATCTCTATCGCGCCGGAAGACCAAGAGAAAACCACTTTTACCTGCCCTTATGGAACATGTGCATTCAAAAGGATGCCATTCGGGTTATGTAATGCCCCAACAACATTCCAGCATTGTATGTTGTCTATTTTTGTGGATATGGTCGAAGACTCTATGGAAGTATTCATGGACGACTTCTCAGTCGTTGGGGACATATTTGAGGAATGTTTGACACACTTAGGAAAGGTGCTCCAAAGATGCGTGGATACAAATCTGGTTCTAAATTGGGAAAAATGTCATTTTATATCGAAGGAAGGAATCATTCTTTGGCACAAGGTGTCGCAAAAGGGTCTGGAAGTTGACAAGGAAAAAATTAAGGTCATTGAGAAATTACCCCAACCAATTTCAGTGAAAGGTATTCGGAGCTTCTTGGATCATGCAGGTTTCTACCGAAGGTTCATTAAAGACTTCTCAAAGATTGCACAACCAATATGCAAACTCCTAGAGAAGGAAGTGAAGTTCTATTTTGATGATGCTTATATCGTCGTATTTAAGTGTCTGAAAGAAAAATTAGTATCCACCCTGATTATCGTCAGTCCTAATTGGTCAGAATCTTTTGAAGTAATGTGTGATGCTAGTGGGATGGCATTGGGAGTAGTATTGGGTCAAAAACGCAACAAACTATTTCACCTAATTTATTACGCAAGCAAAACTCTGCATACTGCCCAACGAAGTTATATAGTCACGGAGCAGGAATTACTCGCAGTGGTCTATTCATTTGAGAAGTTTCGGGGATACTTGCTAGAAACCAAAGTAATAGTACACACTGATCATGTTGTACTCCGGTACTTAATGGCAAAGAAAGATGCAAAACCAAGATTAGGTGGGTGCTATTACTACAGGAGTTTGATTTTGAAGTGAGAGATCGGAAGGGCTACAAAAATCAAGTGGCCGACCACTTATCGAGGTTGGAAGGAAGAGAAGATGCCGAGCGTGAGGTCGACATAGACGATTCGTTCCCCGATGAACATGTATTGGCTATCTCTCTCAAATCCGCAACATGGTATGCAGACTTTGCAAAATACACCGTGAGTGGATTGATACCCGATGGGCTGACCTTTTACCAACAAAAGAGATTCATGTTTGATGTTAAAAAGTACTTTTGGGATGAACCCTACTTGTTTCGAGAATGTGTTGATCATGTTATTAGGAGATGTGTTCCGGAAGAGGAAGCGGTAGAAATTCTCCATGCTTGCCATGCATCCCCAGTAGGAGGTCACCATAGTGGTATTCACACTGCCCCTAAATTCCTTTAAAGTGGTTATTACTGGTCGTCCCTATACAAAGATGCACATTAATTTGCAAAGAAATGCCTGCAATGTCAGCAGCAAGGAGGAGTGTCTAGAAGACACGAGTTGCCTCTCACTCCTATTTTGGAAGTCAAGCTATTTGATGTATGGGGAATCGATTTCATGGGCCCATTTGTGAGCTCATTTGGAAATAAATATATCTTGGTGGCTGTGGATTATGTCTCCAAATGGGTAGAGGCCATCACACTTCCAAACAACGAAGGAAAAAGTGTTGTCCACTTTTTGAAACGCTGCATTTTCGCAAGGTTTGGCACTCCTAGGGCAATCATTAGCGATGGGGGGTATCACTTTTGCAATAGGTGGTTTTCAACGGCACTGAGTAAATATGGGGTGAAACACAAGGTAGCAACCCCATACCATCCCCAAACAAGTGGCCAAGTCGAAGTGTCAAATCGAGAAATCAAAAGCATCCTGGCAAAGACAGTGAATGCTAACAGAACTGACTGGTCTAAGAAACTTGATGATGCACTATGGGGATGCCGGACTGCTTATACGACATCTATCGATATGTCTCCTTATCAATTGGTTTATGGTAAAGCTTATCATTTGCCCGTCGAACTAGAACACAAAGCATTATGGGCATTGAAGGCCTTAAATTTGGACTGGTCAAAAACTTCAAGGGAGAGGGTAGATAAGTTGAATGAACTGGATGAATTTAGCCTCAGATCGTATGAAAGTTCAGCCATCTACAAAGAAAAAATGAAAAAATGGCATGATGCTCGAATACTCAAGCGGGACTTCAAGGTAGGAGATTGGGTTTTGTTATACAGCTCTCACCTTAGACTCTTTCTTGGAAAGCTAAAATCCAAATGGCCTGGACCTTTTAGAGTTACACGAGTGTTCACCAATGGCGCCATAGAAATTGAAGATCAGGAAGGACCTCCATTTAAAGTGAATGGTCAACGTCTGAAATTATATTTTGGGGATTTCTTTGGTTGAAGTGGTGTATTTAGAAGACACCTGAAGACGCTGCTGCATCGTGCCACGACGTTAACTAAGGCGCTGTTTGGGAGGCAACCCAAAACCATGTATTACTTTCTTTAGCTCTGATAAAATAATGGTGTCTTGATTGTGCAGATGGAAGTATGAAGAGTGAACAAAAGGTGCAAATAGGTGAGTGATGGATCCAGTTGGTGATTCACCGAAAGGATCGGCAAATTCGACCTTATCCGCCGTTCGACTCTAGACATTGTTAACATTAGAGTCTGTAAAACTCGGCGAGTTTTGGAAATCATTGGCGAATCACTGATCATATCGGCGATCACGAGGGAAACCGCTGATTGGACCCTTGTAAATCAGAGGTTCTGTAAATATCGGTGAAAAAACTAAACAATTGGTGCTCCACCGAGTGAGTTGGCGAGCTTGACTAACGTCGCCGAGTAAGCAAAAACTAGACGGTCTTTGCAAGACAAAGGTTTGAAAGTTTCAACTTCACTCATTTTCCCCACTTTTCATCTATCCGAACTCACACCAGCACTCTAGTTCTTATATTTCCTGCACTGTTGGAGTATTTTATTTCATTGATTTGTGCGCGGATTCGGGAGTACATTGCTGCCTAGCACTTCAATTTTATCATAGTCATCATCAAAGGTTGGTAGTCCTAAACCCGAAAATAATTCTATAGGACATATACTCATTTGCAACATCCTTATCTTGTTGAAATGTGTTGGGTCTCTCCAAATGGTCTCATTTACACCGGTGTAAATTCGAAATTATTGCTCAACTTGTTTAAATTGTTGAAATCCCGTATGATTGTGTTTTAAGGAGAAGTATATTTTGTAGGATTGAATTCAAGAGTATGGGTTGAGAATGGGCATGTTGGGTCATTTGGCGAGCTAGATCGAGCTCGCCGAACCACTAGGCATTTCGCCTAATATCCCGACCTCGCCTTTAATTTCGTGCTTTATCTAATAGGTGAATTTTACCACTTTCGACTAGAAGCTTGAGGTCGCCAAAAGTACTCTTGGCGTGTCGCCCTTTGCCTACACCTCCTGACCCTTCGTGCATTGTAGTATTCTGCGGGCTAAGTCTTGCTCACCGAAAGATGTCAGCGATTCACAGAAAGGAGTCCCCCCACCTTAGCCTACTTGAGCAGCAAGTCTGTATGCAACCATTTTATTGTGAATCTGATTGAATGTTTTCTAACATTTTCTTAAGAGTTTGCAGATATGGCAAAACCAAAAGCTGCTGAGAGAATTGTACCAGCACAAGAGAAGGCTAAGGGGAAGGCGGTAAATGCGGAGGCGGCTACATCTAAAGGCAAGGCTACTACACCACCCACGTCTGGTGGGAAGGAAGATAAGGGAAAGGGCAAGAGAGCCAGGGAAGTCTACGCATCTTTAAGTCGAAATCCTATTTCAAAGATTCCATGAACCCATGACATACCTTCATGGGCCCTGGAGTTCTATGTCGTTGTGCATGCCTATTGGACGAATTCACAGGTGGTCACTCCCAGTGGACCTAGCAATGTTGATGCTTCAGAGATAGCTCCGGTTCTTGATGCATACACCTCGAGCATGACCCCAGGCACTGAAACCCTGATAGATGGAGAAACTGAGTAGACCGGACCCTTCTTTATCTCCCTCTCTGTCTTTCTTTATTTTGCTTTTCGGATTATGTGTTAATTGCATTTGAGGACAAATTTCTTTTAATTGTGGTGGGGTGAGGCTCACCTTTTGTGTGCTATTTGTGATTCGTGTTGTTTTGTATATATTTGGGTTGTTCTGTTTAAAATTATTTTACACTGCTTTCTGTGGATGTTTGAGCCCATGGCTCTCTTTTGTTTTAAATTGCAAAAATGATTTTGAAACCTTCTGAAATTTTTTTATTTTTTGAAAATTTTCGCCACCGCTTATGTTAAAAGTGGTTGTTCTTTTGTAAAATTTAAGTCTAAGTTCTGATCAATACTGATGACTTGAATAGTGCTCTCAATCGAACGAACATGAATGTGCAGCTACAACGAGACCAAATGAAGCTACATAGACAATATGTGAGCTCTATGCATCTCGTTGTGATTAGCCATTTATCGAATTGATTCTCGTGTAATGACCGTTGCACACTAGCGAAAGTATGTAGTCTTGTTTGACTTAAGTGTCGATGCCTTGTGTGATTAGCTTACTTTGAACCATGCATGAATAAACCCAGAATTTTCCCCGTTAGTCTGATTGATTTAGAAAGGTGTCCTCTTGATATGATCTTAGGCAACTTTTGAAGAGTGTGAGCCAATTTGACATATACCTCTTTTGTGGCATACCCGTGAGCGTGTTAAACTCTCTTGAACACCCTTTGAGCCTTACCTTTCTTTGAAAGAACATTGATGAACCCTAGACCTTACTTGATCTACTACCTATAATCCTCTTGATTTGTGGTTTAGTGAATAGCCAACTTAGGCCAAAAGCCTAAGTTGGGGGTGCGGTGAAAAAGGAAAAGGAGAAGTCAAGAAGTGCAGGAAAAGTTTCCCTTAACCCATGGTGTTGCAAAAAAAAAATGGAAACCCTCCATATAAAAAAAAAGAAAAGAAAAAGAAAAGAAAAAGAAAAGTTGTGGAATAAAAGTACAAAATAAATTGGGTTTCCAAGCAATCCATGGAGATGAATAAAAAGATGACTTAGAAGCACTAGAAAAAAAATTGATTAACGAAAAGAAGGGGATGCCTTGAGAATACCATATCTCATGAAGAAAAATTCACTGCGCCTAAATGACCATACCTTTGCACTCAGCCCCTTTACAAGCCTTGAAAAGACCTTTTGATCTTGAGAAAGTCGAACCGAAAGTCGATTGGAAAATAAGGGTAAACCTATGGGTGAAAACATGCATTGCGTTCCTGTTTTTGAGTGTGAGCATTGCATCTGATTCCTGATCTTAAATTGATTAGCTCCTATGTGTGAATATGGAATCATTCTTTGTGTGAGGGCATTTAGATACTTTTATTGAGCTTGAACTTGCATTAGTACAAAGTACTGCGATCATGAGAATCTTTGGTAATGGTGTGTCACAACTTGAATCTTTGAGTACACAATTGAATCTCCGCATAAGTAGTTTGAAGTTTTGTTGTCTGCATTCATAATTAAGTCTTGTGTAGAACTGTTTGAGACACCTTCTTTTTGAACGACTGAACTTGAGTTTGCTTGAGGACAAGCAAAAGTTTAAGTTGGGGGTGTTGATGAGTCCACAAATTGGACTCATTTAGGGCTATATTTTAATAGGAATTGTGTCCTCAAATGCTTATTTTATCTCAATATCTGATGAAAACCTTTAAGTTGCAGGTATTTGAAGTTTAAAGGAAAGCATGGACACTACTTCGCAAAAAGGAACAAAAAGGCTGAAAAGAACAAGAAAACGAAGACCTGAGGATCGCCGAGTCCACTTGGCGAATCACCGAAGGGTCTCACTTCGCCTTTTGTTCCAGTGTGCTGAGCCCTGAAGGAAGGGATCAAGTAGACGGAAAAAGGGAGCAGTCAGTGCATCGCCGAGAAGGTCTGCGAAGCAGTACTATGTCGCCCAATGACCTAGAGCATGACGATACTGAAGGATGGTGCAAGGCGTTGATGAACTACACCAAAGGGTGAATCACCGAGTTGATTGACGATTCCGAATAATGTCTCCGAGTGATCCGCCGCAGCACAAATTTTTGAAAACTATATATACTCATTAGAGTTATAGCTTAGTATAAGATTTTAGTAACATTTTTTAGTATCAAATTTTAGACAATATAATTTTTACTACTTTTTACTCTCAAGTTTGGAGAGTGTTTTGGAAACTTGAAGAAATGAGTTCATCTTCTCCAAGTTGGAAGTGGGTCTTCTCTATTCTTCTTCCTTTGCTTAAATCAAGATTTAATTTCTTATACCCATTTGATTTTACTATCATTTTAGGTGTATTTTGTTATTTCTTGATGTGTGGCTAAAAACCCCATTCTTGGGGTGTGATTTAGAAAATATGTGTTGATATTATTGTTGGGTCTTGCTTGCTGATAGGATAGATGTATTTTAATGGTGATTTCACCTAGTGGTTGTGGTTTAATTTAATGGGTTTGTAGTTGCAAATACAAAGCCACCCATGTGTTTTCGGCTTCCCCGAGAGGGAGGTCGCGAAACCAAGACCACTAGACTGATGGCCTAAGGAGTGGGTCGACATGAGGTTCAACCCGAGAGGGTGATCCCTAGTCCCATATCCTAACACTCAGCTCGAGAGAGAGAGTGGGGTAAGGCATAGGCTGGTCTTCATGCGGCGAATGGGTGTCCGAGAGGAATGCATTTGCAATGGGGTAAGTTGCCTAAGAGGGAACTTATTTCCATCTAAAGCTTAGCCTAGTCACTATTATGTTGCAAATTTCCTATCGAAAGCATGTACTCAACCTTTTATCTCAACTTGTATTGCAGTCACACCCCAATAACTCTTCCTTATACTTGATTTTCTTGTTAGTTTTGTTGTTTTTACTTACTTGTGACAAAACCCTCAAATTGATATTTGACACTTTTGTGTCCCCCCTTTGATTTACAATGTTTCTAATCGTTAATTTGTTTAGCTACGACTAGTTAGAACTAGATTTTATTTTTCTATTAATTCTCAAAACCGCTCCCTTGAGACACGACCCCAACCCTTGGTTGGGTTACTATATTATCGACGATCGTAGATACTCGAACTGTAGTTAGTGTCGTTTGTCTTGATAAGCATCAATAAGCCTCACTATTGAAGTGTTTTGAATTAGCATGGAAACTGATTGTCACTGTCTTTCAAGATGAAAGCACCGTGTTCTAATCTTGAGACATGAGACACAATCTTAAGGGGTTTTGAATTATGACACTGGACATAGATTTCACAGTTCATTTGAGATTGTCTGAAGAGTAACGATAATCCCAGCTAACGTAAATAGTAGAACTTAGTAATTCAAATGAAATTTATTAGAAAGAGTGTGGTATATGTGCTCATATTGGTAAACATAACAAAGAAAGGGGAGGAAAGAGCTGCCTGTTGGTATATGCTTCTAAATTCGATATGAATCTGTCAGTCTCATATCTTATTCTTTTGTTCCCTTTTTTATCTTTGCTCAGGAGTACAACTATGTATGGGAAGATGGGGATGACAGGTAATGCTCAACTTTATTTTTTGTAGTTTGTACGAATCTTAAGACTCATATCCTTCTAATTCTTGGATATTTATTTCAATCAGGCTTTCTTAGTACAGATATATCATGGATGATCTTCCAGTTTATGACTCAACAGATGATGAATCTACTCCAGTGATCTCTGGAACTAGTGGAGGAAATGAGCACACAAAGATATTGAATGACGGTGAGGGGTCTACGTTCAAGTTGGAACCAACTAATAGTGCAACCAAGAAGAAGTCTCAGCGCAAACCCAAGCTGAAGGTCAAATATCTCATTCTTAATTTTATTCCTTGTATTCTCATGTCATGATCCAATTTAGGACCACGACCAGCGCTTAGGTGCTAGTGTTCAAAGCAATGCTTATTGATAATTAATAGAAAATCGGACAAATTTCCTCCACTTTAGGGTTATAAAAAAATTTCCCCTGTTTCAGAATCAACAATAGAACCAATCAATATCAACCAAACAAGGAATATCTTCATCAGTAGATCATTAGCAACACAATAATACTAAGTCCATCTCCTAATGTGAAAGTGAAGTCTAAGACTAGTCACAAGTCTAAAAATAGATACGGAGGGAGTATTACCTTGAGTATTTAGAGTAGCGGTTCAAGTCCAAATATGTGCCAAAGTTTCTTAACAGGTACTTCGAAGGAGTTTAAATTGATTGGTGATCTTTCTTTGTAAATATTTGGTTGATGTGTGTAAGGATAGTAGGTAGTCGTGTGTTATTCTCCCATTCTCATCTTCTCTTCATTTAGTACTTTCATAGTATCTTATTATTCATTTTTACTACTCCTTGTTACTTCAATTACTTTGTTTATCTTGTTGATTATGTTTCTTTAATCTTAACAGCGATTAAAAACTGCTGATTCAGGTTGGAAATATGGGAAGAGAACAAGTGAGACCAATAAGGCCGCAATTGAGTGTAACTTTTGTTAAAAAGTTACTAATGGCAGAATCTTTTGTTACAAACAACACCTCATTGGTACTTGCAGGGACGTCTCACGGTGTGAACAACGCCCGGATGCTGTAAGGGAAGAAATGAAGAAATATGTTGATGTAAAGAAGGAACAAAAACGTTAGGATTTACTTCAATTGGATGTGACTAATATTGGTGATGATAAAGATGAAGATATGGAAGAAGGTGAAGCTACTGAATAATCACTTCCTTCAACAATCATAGAATGCACCAATCATAGCTAGTTGATGAAGCTGAGGAAGATGATGATGAACAATATAATGATAATGGTGGAATACAAGATTCTAACGATCTTATAGAAGTAAAGCATTAGAAAAATGAGAAATAGATGTTGTACCATTATAAATTGTTTTTGTTTGTCATATGGTCTGTGGAGGATTTTGTGATAACTACCTTTTAGCTTTTAATATGAACTTTTGCTTATATTTATTGTTTCCATTTATTTTGCAGATTTTTTGTTGCTTCTGAATTATCAGCAGAGCAAATATACCCTTCACTTGGTGGAATTCTCATTTACACAAATTTATTTCCTTGTATTGTCATGTCACGACCCAATTTAGGATCATGACCAGCGCTTAGGAGCTAGTGTTCCAAGAAATTCTTATTGGTATTTTAGAGAAAAATAATACTACTCATGACTCTATTAAAAATGATTGACGTCGCTACTCTAGGAGTTTTAAAATAAAAGAATGTTAGCAAAGAGCTAAACTTGAGGATGCTCACAGTTGAAATAAAAGATAAAAGAAACTTTTTTGTAGAGTTTTAATCCAAACACAAGATTAAGTAGGAAACAATGAACCAAACACTTGATATAAAATAAACCCTCTATTGCTAATCCCTGCATTACTAATCCATGCATTACTTGCATTACTAACCCCTGCGTTATTAATCTTTGTACCAAACGACCCCTAAGTCTTTTCTTCACTTATCCGCATAAAACTTTTATCTTATTTGAACTGTGAGCATCCTCTGTCTGATTTGCTAGACCTTGTCGAGAGCTTCTTATACCAAGTCTAGTCCCAATACATTAGCCTCACCAACTTCAAACTGTCTGATGAAAGAATGACATTGACTATCATACAAGGCTTCATACTGGGCCATCTTGACTGAAAGTCATAATCGTAGGAAATTTTTGCTAATGGTACATAAACATCTAAAATCAAGAATGCAAACTCTTAACATGTCATCTAATAGTATGCTAAGATTTTTTGACTGTCTACGGATACAATATGGAACTAAGTTCTACTCATGTATTGAAAATATTTCCAAAAGCATGAAGTAAACAGTCATCCTCTGTCAGATATGATGGACACTGGAAACTCATGGAGTTGGAAAATTTAATTCATGTATAGGTGGCCTTGATATGTTCTACCATTAGAAACTTGGCTTGATCATAAGACAACAATGTCTTTGAGTTTCGCACACTAAACTTGATACTTATATCCTCAAGTTTATGCATATCTTAGGCCAAAAGTCTCTTTGCAGGAGCTATATGAGACAAATAGCAAATGGATTTCCTTCTTAATGCATCTGCCGCATCATTTTCTTTCCTGAATGACACTGAATGGTAAAATTCTATGTACTCATTGAGTAATTTTATTCGTCATTGTAAATTGAAGAATCAAATCTTTCTACTGGATAATAAATTCAGCCTCTTGTGGTCTGTATAAATCTTGTTGGTTTCATTGTATAAATCTCGTGGGTCTTGGCAATTTTTGAACTACTACTATATTTTTATTATCCACCATAATCCCATCCTTAGATACAACATCCTCAAAAATTTTCATCAAATCTAGTAAAAAATTCGCACCTAACGAACTTGGCCTAAGGCTACTGTTCTTGCAGTGTTTGAAACACAATTTTGAGGTGATCCTTGTGTTCTTACTGCATACACAAATATACCGGTATTTACATTGATCCCCTTGTACAAAAAGCAAGGGTGATATTCAAAACTGCAACAACTATAGGGGTATGAAGTTACTAAGCCACACTATGAAAGTGTGGGAGATGGTGGTCGAGGTAAAGATAAGGAGGGGTGTGCCTATCTCCGAGAACTAATTTGGGTTCAGGTCAGGGTGGCAAACTACAAAAGTCATCCATCTTATAATGAGAATGTTGGAGTTTTATAGGGATAGGAAGAGGGACCTAAACATTGTGTTTATTGACCTAGAAAAGACATGTGATAAAGGTCCTAAGGAGGTTCTATGGAGGTGTTTGGAGTCTAGAGGTGTATGTGTGGATTACATTAGAGTAATTAATGACATGCACGATGGAGAAAAAAGCCAGGTAAGAACGGTTGGAGGTAACTCAAAACACTTCTCAATCATGATAGGGTTGCACTAGAGATCAACCCTTAGCCCATTTTTATTTTCCTTAGCAATGCACGAATTGATGCAACATATTCAAGTGTATGTGTCTGGTGTGTATTATTCGCAGATGACATAGTATTGATTGAGAGACCCATGGTGGATTTAATGATAGGTTAGAAGTTTGGAGACAGACCCTAGAATCCAAAAGTTTCAGGTTAAGCCATGCTAAAATTGAGTACTTGGATTCGAAGTTCAAATGAAGTATCACATGAAGTGGAGGTGGAATTGAAGTTTGATTAACAAGTCATACTCAAGGGAAGAAGTTTCAAGTACCTTGGGTCACCTCCACCTCTTCTTCATGCGATAGAGTGGTGGTTAGACCTACACAGTTGTATGGAGCAGAGTACTTGCCTGCCAAGAACGCACACACTCAGATGGATGTGTAGGCATACTAGGAATGACATGATTTGTACCAAGCTATACAAGACAATGTAGGAGTGACCTCCATGATGGACAAGATGAGGGAAGCAAGGTTGAGATGGTTCGAGCATGTGAAGAAGAGGTGTGGGAAAGCTCCAGGTAAGTAGGTGTGCGAGTTTGGCTATAACAGATTTTTAGGAGTGGTATAGGTAGGTCGAAGAATATTTGGGAAAGGTGATTAGATGGGACATGACACATCTTCAACTTACTGAGGACATTACTCTAGATAAGAAGGTTTGGCGGTCGAGGATTACAATATAAGGACTGTAGGTAGCCATGTGTTGTAGTACTTTTACAAGGAATAAGCAGGGATTTATCCTTCTCATCTTCTCTTAAAAGTGAGTAAAATACTTTTTGTTTTTAACCTTTTGAAAGTGCATTTTTTAATGAAAAAACAAGTAGCGATATGTTTAACCTCAGTCCTCGACAGTCCAGTCGCAATTTTCATGTATGTTGCTTCTTGACTTCAGGTAAGTGTTGTTTCTTTCCTCTTCTTTTGTTCTGTTTTGTTCTGTTTTACTGTACCAACATTGTTGTTTCTCTGCTCTATTTTGCCGATTATTTTTCTGAACAATGATTATATATTGTTACAGTGATTAAAATATAGTGCTGATTATCTTTCTTTGATCTTAACAACAATTGAAAATGGCTGACCCCGGTTGGAACTATGGGTAAAGAACAAGTGAGACCAATAGGAACGCAGTTGAATGTAATTTTGTAAGAAAGTTACTAATGGCGGAATCTTTCGTCACAAACAACATCTAGTTGGTACTTACAAGGATGTCTCACGGTGTGAGAAATGTCCAGATGGTGTAAGGGAAGAAATGAAAAAATATGTTGATGAAAAAAGGGAGCAAAAACATCGGGCTTTATTTCAACGGAATGTGACTAATATTGATGATTAGTACTATCTCTAATCAGCTAGCAACAATGTTTGGTGAGTCCTCATCTTTTCGAGGAAACCCCTATGTTTCTTTCAGTCATTTACTTTCAATTTTCAGACATTAGAGCTAGCTAGGGACTTGTCTTAGCAACTCATATTAGTAGAGACTTTTCAGACAGTCAGTTTAGATTCAGCTATGTGAACTCAGATATTCATCTATTGATATTTTTAGACTATTTCAGTTCAATTCAGCATCCAGTTATCTTCTATTGCTATTACATGTTGATTCTTAGTGCCATGCTTCATCATGAGGTTAGCTTGGGGTCACTTGTGGCTCTAAGCACCGTGAAATGACTAGGGGGTAGTCTTGGATCGTGAAAGTTTGATTCTTGTGTGAAGCACCTAAAGGTACTCCAAGATAGGTAGTCGGAAGGTCTCCAACCCTACAATTCGAAATTTTTGAGTGAGTGATCCAATGTTGTTCACCTTCTCGAAAAGAATAATCTCAAACTTCCTCAAATTGATTTTGAGTTCTGATACCAGCTGACACCAAGTAAAGACTTGGCTTAATAATCAGTGTTATCAAAGGCGAAAAGCGCCAAAAATCTCTAAGGTTCGTAGGGGCTTTAAGCGCAAATAAAGTGTGGACTTTAGTAAAAAGAGGCGCAAAGGGAGATTAGAAAACAAATATATTTTTTTAGTCCAAGACTAATAATTATAAACATGAATGACAAATATATGACCAAAGAAATTGAATTTTTTTTATGATGAAGTAAAATATCAATTATTTAGTGTCACTTCTTCATAAGAGGCTCATTGGAAAGGAACCGTTTGCCTTAGAACCTTGATGACGACACTGAAGCGCACATAAAGCGAGGCAAAGCGCTCAACACGTTTTGAGACTTGCTTCAGGGCTTAAGCACGACTTTGATAACACTGTTAATAATCCAACTAGGCCTCAGTTGCATCATAAAAATCAAGGTATCATTCGTAAATAACGAATGAAACACTAAGAACCGCAACACTAAAACCCTTTTAGTAACCTCATAAAATGGCTCTATCATCATCCTACTTAATGCTCACATAAATAAGATAAACAACATTGATGATAAGTGATCCACTTGTCTTAAACCCCTCGGACTCCCAAAAATCCCGCATGGGTCACTATTCACCATCATAGAAAATCTTACTGAAGAGATGCAAAAATTAATCCATTTCCCTCTTTTCCCCAAATCCCATTTGAAACATAATAGAATCTAGGAATTTCCAATTCACATGATCACATACCTTTTCCAAATTTGAATTTCAGATTTTCCAAATTTGAATTTCGGGTTATCCAAATTTGAATTCTATATCAACAGTTGACGCAACTCCATACCAACGCCTCACTACTACTTTCATTTTTCAATTAATTAACGGCTAAGTGATGTCATAACCTGAGCTTTCCTTAGCCAGCTGACCTTAGTTCGTAACCTTAGCCTCCCTATATTTATAGTTTTCTAGTTCTACTAAGTGAGTTAATTTCCCAAATTTTTAGGGCAAAACTGATTTTTGAAGTTCACCTCTCAAAAAAAGTTATTCCTGGCCAAACTCCACTGCGCCTAGAAGCCTTTTAAGAATACGGTAAAGAAGAATAACAATGAATAACGGAAAAGCAAAGATCGAGAAGAAAAGTTTGAGAAAGCAAAAGCAAAATCAAAATCAAATACGCTGCACGAGGGCGTTTCAGAAGCCAATTTTGGTACAATTTTACTTTTGTTGATTTTTGATTTTGAAAATACACTCGTTTTCGCATTTGCTATATCTAGATACATATTGAAGAGTTAGATCTATGAACTTATCTTGTTTTCTTTATTTAACATTTTTTCTTAGTTTAGAGATTATTTTTCTATTCTAGTCTTGGAAGTCTCGGTAACATTTCTCTAGGGTGAAACGGAAAGATTGGTAAACTCAAACTTACTCAAGGCCTCCGAGATGAATAGATCAATAACTTAGGAACCATTTCATTTTTTTAAGAACAAACACTCTCTCATTCAGAATACTTTGAGTTCTCAGAATATCAATCCTTTCCTTTTTGAATATCATCTTTTCCACCTTCATATTTTTTCTTGTTGTACCTGGTTCCTCTTCACACTCAAAAATTTCTTCATGAGAAAATTCTCTAGTAGGAACAAAGGGTTTAAACATTTGAAGTGTTTTTTAGACTAGAGGAGAAAAGAGGGTTTTGAAAATTTCTGATTTTTGGAAGAGGATTTGAATTTTCTGGGGAGATGAAAAGAAATATGGAGTATAAAGAAAGTGAAATGGTGTATTATGTGAACGAAGTGTCATTTTCGCATTCAAATGATGGGACAACGGTCAAATTTCTGAATGACAGACATGTGGCGATCATAACAGTTCTCATGCATAATTCAAAATGCAATTTTAAGAGTGCTAACCTTTGAGAACGGACCGGGTCCCTATCTCTAATTGCCTAGATTTGTCCTGACCTCCCTTTTCCTTCAACATTTTTTCCATGTGTGCATACCTACAAAAGGTATAAGATTGAATTTGCTAAAACATACATAACTGAAATACAAGGATACCTGCTCCCTTTGCATAGTCATGAGAGGGTTGATTGCTTCAGGCAGGATCCCCAACTTCAGTTTGATTATCTCGGCCAGGTCTTCTAAGAGCTTTAAGCTACTATTTGATCTACAAGAGTTGAGCACATCAAGCTGCACGTGCTACATACTCTGCCTTAGTTGTTGAAAGAGCAACTGAATCTTGCCTTTTAGTTCCCATGAATGAGAGATCATCCTAGAAATAAGTCATTCCTAAGTTACTCTTTCTATCAACTTGATACCCAGCATAATCAATATCACTATATTCCTCCAAATCCAAAAGTCTCCTGATGAACAAAATAGAACCAAGTCCCTGTCTTCTTCAAATGTCTTAGAATTCTCTTAGCAACCTTCAAATGTGATTCCATTGGACAAGCTTGGAATCTTGCATAAATCCTAACCCTTATATCATTTACATTTGGACCACATCCATCAGCATCCAGCTTTGAGTTGGTCCCTATGGGAGTATCAATTGTCTGGCATCTATAATGTGAAACTTCTTCAGTAGCTTCTCTGAGCTGGAACCAGGTCCCTATCTTTGTTCAGATATCAATTGCCCTGATCACACTGTGCTATCTTCTTTCCTTTAGCTAAGTCACTATGAGTGTATACCTGTTCTTGAAAAACTGGTCCTTGCTTAGGATTTTGGTGAAGATGTCAGCCACTTGATCTTCCATTTTGCAAAACTTCATGATGACATTACCCCTTTTAACATTGTCTTGACTTCAAGTATGTTAAGCCTTTTGAGCAGCTCCTTGATATACATTTCTTGACAAACAAGGGTACCTTTATAGGTTTGCTTGATCTATAGCTCTAAGAAGAAATCTAATTCTCCCATCATGCTCACTTCATAACTCACTACGCATGAGTGCAACAAACTCTTCACACAACACCTTAAAGGTTGCTTCAAATATTATATCATCCATATATACTTAAAAAATTAGCAATTCCTTTCCTTTGTGATTTCAACAAGAGGATTTTGTCAATTTTACCTCTTTTGAAACCATTGTTGAAGAGGAACTTGGATAACCTATCAGCTGGTCGGAAAACCGAGTGTCATACTTTACTTCTTTCAAACTGAGCTTGATCAACTTCTTCATTCTCACCTTCAGAAGGCACATTATAAGTTTGAATTGCATCATCTTTGTTCAGCATTGTCTACCGGACCAGGTCCCTCATCAGGTTCATTATTTGCATCAGCTTCTTTGGGTTTGCTGGATTCATGAAGAGGATATTCTTCAGCAAGCTCACTGTTTAGACCATCTCTCTAAATCTGAAGCAGCTCTTCCATCTCAGAATCTTCTTTGTTTTGCAACTTACTTCTCAATTCTTCCATACTCATCAAAAATCACATGAACATCTTTTTCAATGCAAACATTTTTATACACCGGATAAGCCTTGCTGGAGGAAGAATATCCCACAAATACTCTTTCATCATTATTGGGATCAAACTTCCCGATATCATCCTTTTGGTCATAGAACATGTAGTATTCACCACTTCAGCCCGAAAGTTCTTTGGAAGATTAAAATCCTGCTTATTCTGCTTGGAGGATGGTCTGATCTGTTTCTCTTTAACACAAGCATAAAAAACTTTAACATCTGCAAATTAATTTTATTTTGGGCATACCGCGGACCAGATGTCTTGACACAATTTTGTGCAGTAGAGAACACATGAGCACATCTCTTGTGCCATACATCAACATTCTCACTTTGAGCACTCAGGCAAGTGAGACTATCACTACAAGCAATATTCAGATCAGCAATATACATCACAAATTTGTGAAACACTTAGAAAATTGTACTTCAACTCATTGTCATAGTACACATCTTCAATGGGGTGTTCCACAAACTTTCCAATCCTGCATACGCCTAAAGAGACACCTCCACTTTGAAGTGCCTTGATAGATATGAAGTTTTTAGTTTTACCAGTCATGTGCTTGAACCATCTACTATTCATGAGACAACACTGTCTGATGTTACCTCCTTTCACTTGCATAGCATATCACTTGTTAGCCTTGGGAATCCATTTGAGACAGAGTTCCCAGTAAGAAGATAACAGAGTGATAAGAAAATCTTTTTGTCCAATGGGGCAGACTGCTTTTCTTCAACCTAGGACCAGAAGCAAGACCATATCCCTTCTTCTATCTGTTCCTCTATTTGGAATAGTTTGAAAAACTTCCTTCATGTTTTTTTCCAAATAGGACAATCTTTCTTAAGATGTCCATTTCGACCACAATGCACACATAGCAAATTATCAGTAACATAAACATTTTTTTGTGAGGATTATATGCGGGATCTTTCTTCTCACAACCCAGCCCTCTTCTACTGTTGTTACCCTGACTGATTAAATTTGTAAGCATTTTAGAGGAAGTGGTCCATTTGAGGGATTTGTTCAGTTTCTCTTTTACACGGACCAGGTTCCTCTCCAACACAAGATTTCTTTCTAGAATTCCCTATTTATTTCAACAGTGTGCAACTTATTTTCAAGCTCTAGCTGCAAGCTGCTGACTTGTAGTAGTCCCCCTCTTTATCTTTTCCTTTAGTTCTAGATTTTCAGCTTCTAGAATAACCATTTGTTTTTCAATATCAAATATTTGGCTAACTAGAGCAATTTTTCCATCTTGAGAGATGTCTAGGCTATTGTTCACGAGATCATTATCAGTCCTTAGCTCAGTGATAAAACCAATTAGTACAACAACTAGCTTTCTCAATTTACTAGTAGAAAAGGTATTCAAGTTTTTCTTGAAGTATGATAAGGTTACCTCTTCATTAGCATCTTCGTCATCTTACTTTTCCATAAAAGCATCATCAGAGTGTTCAGAATCATCTGAATCACTTAAGGCATTTTCCCAGGTAGTCAGATCCTTCTTCACCTCATGATATGTAGTTTCTCTTCTGTTTGAATTGTCATGGACCGGATCCCTTCTTTTGTCTTTGCCTTCTCGAGCCTTGACATATTCCTTGTGGTCAACTTTGTGCATAGGCAGTCTCTAATGAAGTGACCTAGTTTACCACACTTGTAACACAAGTCATTTTAGTTTGTAGCCCTGTCAAGATTTCCTTTCTTTATGAGACCTCCACGTTTTCTCAAATTTTTGAAATTTTCGAGTGAAATAGCCTATGTTCTCATTTATTTCTAGGGTTTGACTTTGTGACACCTTGACAGCAAGTGATTTGTCCCTTTTTGCATCTTTCTTCCTATTAGCCTCATTAATTGGATCTGACCTTTTGTCTTTGCCTTTGAGATTGAGACCATCCTTCTTTGTGTGCATCTCATGAACTTGAATATGTTCAAATAGTGCACCCAACATCACTACTTTAGAGTCCCTTATCTCATCGCCAATCACAAATTCATTTGTCCACGATCTGGGATGAATTTCCAGTATCTTAGATACTTGCTTGCATAGAGGGACAGGTTCTTCCAGGAACATAAGCTCATTTGTAATGGTGGAGAATCTACTACGCATTTCATGAATAGATTCACCTTCTTTTATGGTGAAACTTTCAAACTGAGTAGTGAAGAGATCAAGCTTAGATTTCTTTGTTTCCTCAGTACCCTTATACATTGTTCTCAACCGATCCCAGATTTCCTTGGCTGATTTACAAGATGAAATCAAATTATATTCATTTACTCCAATGTCACACATCAATAACTTCCTTGCTTTGTGATTTTTCTCATCTTTTCTTTTGTCCGAGTCATTATATTGCTGTCGAGTTTTAGGAACGACTCTTGTGACATCTCCATCTTTTACTTCCATAGTTGGCACATAAGGACCTTCACAAATAACAGTCCATACCTCAATGTCCTCGGCCATAAGATAGTCACTCATTCGAATATTCCATCATCTATACAACTGACCATTAAAAAGAGGTGGCCTTGTAGGAGACTGACCTTTTTGCAAGTTCAGTGGTGTCGCTATTCTTCGCAGGAATCTCTCTCTTGGTGTTTTAACCACATAGAGAGCCCAAGCTCTGATATCAATTGTTGTAATGTATGCATCCACGAGTGATCACATGACCATGTCCCCAGATAGAATAAAGTGTGGAAAATAAATAGCTCAAAGTAAATCAGGCACAATGATTTTACGTGGAAACCCCCTTGCTCAAGGGCGGTGAAAACCACGACCTATCCTCATAAAATTTCAAGTCAAACTCCATTTCATTCAAACGGAGTAAAGTTTTAGATTACAAACTCTTGCAACCTAGGAATTAAAACTCTTTAATCCCTTCCCCCTTACTATAGCAACTCTATTACAAAAGAAAACAAAGCAATAACTCTATTTCCCACTAAACCAACTAACTCTAGTTGATCTAGACTTTAAGAACCCAACACGGCTAATTCTAGCCACAAACCTCGATCTCAACGATGAGAGTTATTCAAGCAACAACTCTGTTGCACCCAAACATCAACTAACTCTAGTTGACATTCCTAGGAAACTCTACCCAAGAGAACATCCAAACAATGATGTAAAAAAGGCTTGACTAAAACATAGATGATTCTACTAACTAACCCTAGTTAATACGACTCAAACTAAAGCCTTAGCCAAGAAAATGATCTACTATCCTTTATAACTTAGGAGTAGATTTACAATGTAAGCACATAAGACATAAAGCTCAAAGTACAACAAAGACTCCTCAGCACTCTATCAGATCCTTTGTTGAGTATGAGTAGTGTTCTTCCTTGAAGATGACCTTCTCTTTGTAAGTTTATGAATTTTCAGAAATTCAAATCTTTGTTTTCCAAATCTTTGTTTGTGTCTTGTGAGAAGAGACTACATCAAATGGACACAAACCCCTTAGGACGACACCATTGGCTGAGAGCCTGCTACTCTGAAAAGTTGTGCACCAACCATGTCAGATGTGACAACTTTAGACAGCTGTCTTTTGAGTTTTTTCCTGTACGCAGTCTATCTGGGACCAGGTCCCTTTCAGTGTGTTCTTGAAAAAGACTTGCTAGATCTCTCTATTTTTGAATGAATAATGTTGCTTGTTTATTTTTTTATATATCAATCCTAAACAAGAGTTTTGATCACTGAAACAAACAACCTTATCTGCCCTTCCTATTGGTGAACTACGCTGCACTTTTCACCAACCAACCTGACAAGATAGCTTTACACCTGTACACCATTTTGAATCTGGATGAGATCACTCTGCCAGGGAACAGGTCCCTGCATTTGTGAGGATCATCAAAATATCGAGAATACAACATTTTCCCCCTTTTTGATGATGACACTCAAATATTCCTTACGCTGAGTTTATTCATTCATTTTCCCTGTTATCATTCCCAATACCAAAAGACCCTTTCCTGGATATGGTCCCTGTTAGATCCCTAAGTTTGTTAAATCATTAAAACTTAACATCATCTCCAAAATAACAAGATCTAAACCTTATTATTTGTGTATGATGTAATTGTTCATTCCAAATGTGCTCTAGTTCATACCCTTACCAATGATTTGAGGTATTGACTGGACTAAGAATTTTTTGAGACATAAATTTAAGAAATTTAGAAACAATTCTTGAGGATATTATGGTCTTTTGTTGAGTACTTATGTTGAGTTTGTATTTATGGACAAAATATTTGCATCTTGGAAAGTGGGTTCATCACTTTTATATAGGTTATATTGAGTCAAAACATGTCTAGATTACTCTACTTTGTTCTTGCCATTGTAACAAACTAGTTGGAAGTTGTAGTTTGTAACTACCCGAGTCTATACCCCAGCCGAAACACGATACCTTGAACCACAAATGATCTCAAGTTAACCCTTGGCATACATATCAAAGAATCACATAAAGAAACTACGCAGATAACTGAATAATAGAGTTAAGAAAATCCATAAAACTACATTTCTTCTGTTTAAAATAAGCCTATACTAAGAAAACATAAGTTTGCTGGGACATGACCACCAACTACCTCAAAACCAAAGACAACATGAAGGATAGTCTGGTCACCTAAACTAATGGAGTCTCCAAATGAGGAGGGCTCACCAAGTGCTAATTGTAAATGCTGCAACCTTACTATTGACGAGTCTGAGTATGAGCATCGGAATCTACATCATAAAAGGATGCAGCGCAGAGAAAAACATGTGTCAGTACGTGGAATGTACTGAGTAAGTAAAAGGAACTACCATAGTAGTAGAAATGGCATAACGGTGAAAGTGAAATAATGTTCTCAAAATCATATACATAGTGAAAGAATTGAAGAGAAACAATTGGAATCTATGAATAAGTATCATAAAAATATCTTTTCAAAAGCACATATTCATATAATTGAGTTTTTTTCAGTATCCTTGCATAATCATATACATAAAATAACATATTTGAAATGAGCCACAATGACTTAAAAACATATCATAAAAATACATAATTAGGGAGTTTTTTATAACCGACATATACCATGTGAGCTCATGATGTTTAACAACTAACCTAGTTTGGAGGGTTTCCCTATACCTTGCCTGAGTATAGGACCATATCATATCTATGTGAATCCACTAATCTTAGCCTCTCAGGGTTAGAAGGTCAACCAAAAAAATGGTTAAACATAATCCTACGTTGGTGCATAGTTATGGGATTTTGTTTTTCTAAACTCGCGTCCTCTCGGTACTAAATAGTCCTCACAATACAACATATATTCATATAATGCTCATAGGTATGAAAACTACTTATCATTTTGAATCATGTATGAGGCTAATCTCAAAAGTCACATCTTAAAATAACATGTATTTAGGTTGTAATTCATATCATGTTTGTTTTCATGCTTAAAAGCCATAAGAGTTTGAATGACCATAAAAATCATGCTAAATCAATATCATAAGGTTTCAAAACCAAAGTGAAATAATAAAAACATAAATTAATAACGAAGATCATTAGTTCATAAAATTCCTAATTTTACTTCTAACAATCTTGAAGAATTCTTGAAAATCAAAATAATTTAGGTATGAGAGGACGTGCACACCAGAATAAATTGCTAAATTTTAGCTATTTTCTGTTTCCTAGTTTGTTTAAAACCCTGTTAGTTACTGTTAAGTATTAGTTCCTCGATTTTAGCAAATGGTAACTTAGTTTTAGCATATTTTTTAGCATTACTTTACATCATCTTAGTTAAGTTGCGATGTATTTATTCAGTCTCATTTATCAATAGAAATCACTTTTCCATTTTTTCTTCAATCAGTTCTTATTCTCCTCTGTTAAACATTAATAGAAGAGATACTCTCATTGAAGCCTTATATACCTGTGAGAATGAAGCTCGAAAGAAGAACTTGTTTTGAAGCCTTGAAACCCTAGTTTTTGTCTTCTTTAGATTTCTTTTTGAGTTGGGGAGTTGAGAGCGTAGAATATAAAAGAAATTTGAGTACTTTATGGAATATATTCCCCTAATAGAATTTAAACATCGTGTCTTACGCTTAGGAAAAGTGGAAAAATATAAAAGAATCCCTAATTAGAGTTATCGAAAAACCTTCCACGAGATCATCTATGGTGTGTGGTTTGATCTACGAGCCGTAGATCCCATCCATGTTTGTCAGACTAAAATTTTAAGTCTCAAAAATTCATTTTACGGGACCAAATTACGGACCCGTAGATGACTTTATGACCCGTAATTGGGTCCGTGAAAATCAAACAAATCAATAACTTTCAAAAGTTTATTTCACGAGTTGACAGTACGGGTCATACTTCAATTCATGACGTGTGATGAGGTTCATAGTTACTGACTCTGAAAACTCTGATATGGTAGTCTCTGGTAAAATTGTTATAACCTTTTATGCCACACTCGAAATGATTCCAATTTGATAGCGTTGGAAAGAAGACTCATAGACCTTTAATTTGATAGGTAATGGACCACCTTATTCATTCTATGCCGAGATATGTGGTCGTTTAAAATTGACCCTTGTATGAACTAATGTAAAACCTTAATCGATAAAAATGCTTTGAAATTGGTTTGGTGTTTGAGGTAATTTACGCTCCTAAAACACATCCGATATACTTACTACACTTAGTAAAGGACCTTAACATATATGTACAACTTATAAATCATTGGGTTCGGGCCTATACACATATGGAGTATGGTTCAAATCTTTGCTTAGAAGTTGTGGGGTGTTACCTTAATAGTTGATCTTCCTCAGCAAAGTCAGGTTTGTTCTCTCAACAAACTTTGGCTTATTAAAAAATGTAGATGAAAAATATAAGTCATTTTCCACTTTTTTGGACAATATTGACTACTTGCAGTAGGAGAGAGCTATAGTCATAAGTGTTCTACTGTTCCATACCCATTTTAATGCTGATGTGTTTGTTAATAAACTTTACCTATTGAAATGTTCTCTTATTGAATATCCTAGTGTTTGGATGGTTGATATTATGGTGTGCATTCCTTATTATCGAGTTACTTTATTTTCCCTTCCATTAAAACATGGATGCTCACATCAGCGACATTGTTTATCTAAACAATTAGTTGTATGATATATTATTTGCCTATAGTTAGTCGTATATTTCTAAAAATCACACTGTATAATAATGTTTATGGTGACTGTATAAGAAATGCAGCCCCTTTGCTTATATTATAAGTAATTTTTCATTACAATATGCCTATTTATATCAAGTCATGAGGTGAATCGATTTTTTTTCTTTATTGAAGGTCCAACTGCCGGAAGGAGTAACACCATTTATTCATATAACTCAAAATAAGTTTTTAGGGCGAGAGTGAGCTCCAATCCTTTCCTTGCTTTTTTTATGATGGTCTCCTTACCAGTCAACTGCATTATTTCTTTTGATAATCCCTAAAGTTAAGCTTATTTTCATACACTTGTTGCTTAGACTTGTGAATTATTGTGCCATCATTTACAATTGTTAGTACCACCAATTAACTGCATTCTTTCTTTTGATAATCCTTAAACTTAAGCTTATTTTCATACACTAGTTGCTTAGACTTATGAATTATTGTGTCTTCGTTTGTAATTGTTAGAACCACTTGGATAGCATATTGATTATACTCACGGTCCAAAAAGTTTGTTTTTTTAAGAGATTAAACTTTGTTTAACTAGTGTACATTATTCCATGATCTGCCAAGGATGTCATGAGATATAATTTCACTGGCAAGAAAATGAGTAAAAGAAGAAATTTGAACTCCTCCATATTATGATTATTTGTCCAAGCTGAAAAGGAAGAATTTTTCGTTAGTTGAAACTAATGTTTTTTATAATGCTTATGTTCATCTTTTTCTTTGTTCTATAAGATGGAGAAACAAAAAAATTAGGTTCTTCCTATGATGGGGAGATAAATTTCAGTTTCATTCATAAGAAAATTTTGTGTTGTACTTCTTCATTATGTGGTTTATAGCTTTTTGTCTTCTAAGATTGAAGATTCTGATCTCTTAACTTGAATCTCAAATTAATCACCAAAAAGAAGAGAGAGAAAACGTGTACCCTAAAAGATGTGTGCCTTGATTTGGAGTTTAATAGTTTTCTATTATCACTAATCTTGGCTTTAGTTACTCAATTTTAATTGGAATGTCCTAATGTCTTATAGACATAAGAAACTTAAAGAAGAGGACGTCGCTATTTGTGAATGCAAATATGGTGTCAAGGATCCTGAAACTACTTGTGGAGAAAGATGCTTAAATGTACTGACCAGCACTTAGTGTACACTAGGATACTGTCAGAGTGGTGAAAATTGCAGGAATCAGGTAAATTAGATGATTTGGTTAATTAGTTGAACATTTCATGACGTTTCTCTATATTTATACACTTTTACCATGTTCATATCTTTTTCTTAACTTATAACATATTTTTTGTTGGTAGTGCATCAAATTTGTGTTACAGATTTATGTTGAGAAAAATAGTTTTATGTTTTGAAAAAAAAGAACTAAAAAACTATCGAAAAAAGCAAACAAAGAAGAGAAAGAGACAAAGAAAAGGATGCAAATTGTGAGAAAAGCTTTTATGTCCTTCAACTATTTAACCAAGTTATCCTCAAAAGGTCAAATTATCTCCTCCATGCACGGTGTGCATAGGGATAAACTCTTCCACATTATGTTCCTCATATATTTCATGTGACAGAGCTTTATCCAGTTTCTTGTCTTGTAAAATTTCTATGCTTTTACTTCTGCATTTTTCTTCTTTATCAGTCTCCTAATGCTATATTTTCCTTTGCGCATCATGGGACTCTTCCTCATACCCAAATAGAATTCTAACTAGTATTCTAAGAATTTCCTCCCTATTAGCCACTAAGACATCACGATCTTCATATCAATCTGGCATAAGGAACTTCTAAATGGATGGAAGTAGCTAGTCTTCTGCTCGAAATAATTTTTTCTTTTCTGACAAGTCTGTTATAAATCAACCTTTTGAGATGAATCATCAGATTGGAGGCCTATGACAAACTGCTTACTGAATCTATTTCTTTATGTGTCCATTGTTTTCTTCTCTTCTTTCACCTTTCATGGGATCAGTCTTGCTCACTTGGGCCAATTCCGTACTGCAAAACTGTTCTGACAAAGTTTAACATGAGCACTACATCATGTTACACGTCTAACATGGACAATGTATGATGTCACATTATTTAATATGTTAAGTCAATATTTCATGTTAACTAACCTTTTCACTTATTTCACGCTAGTAAATCTGTCAATCAAGTCTCTATGTTAGCAAAAAATTCTAAAACGCAAGTATTTGTGTGGTAAGAGTGGAGCATACGACCTTTACCTTGATTGTGATAGTTATAATGCGTCTAGATTTGTCGTATACGTATAGGGTTAATTGTTCAAATTGTTATATGCAATATCCTTGATAGAACATTGAAGGTGTGGCCTAGTGGCGATGAAGTGGACTGAGAACCATTAGATCTCAAGGTGAAAATCTAGCGGAGGTAAAAATACTAGGTAATTTCTTCTATCTGTCCAAGCCTTGGCGGACAGAGCTTACCCGCTACTTCATGAAATTAGTTGAGGTGGCGCAAGCTGGCCCAAACACCACTGTTATAAAAAAATTAGTTGAGGTGGCTGCTTCCATGGATGGAACCCGTGACCTACATGGAGACAATTTTACCGTTTCTCCAAGGTTCCCCTTCAGTTATTCCATTATAAATGAAAATAATGAAAAATTGTCGCTTGTCATTTAGTTTTTCCCCTGTTGAAAATCTTTCTTCACTTAAATTTATCTTTTCATCTACTTCACGGAGGAGACTGTGTCAATAACTAATGGGAGATTATACTCAATGCCATGTTTGAAAGAAACAATGTGTCATTTAGATATTTTTTGGTATATTGTTTTGAAGTGTTTTACTTGCTGTCCACAGAGATTCCAGAAATGTGAATATACAAAAACTAAGTTGTTCAGGACTGAAGGGCGTGGTTGGGGTATTTTAGCTGATGAGAATATAAAGGTAATTCTGCTGAAGCAGCTGTAGTTATGACTTATTCGTAATTACTATTTTCTCTGGAATATATCGGAAGCCTTTGAAAAGTAACTGTAGTTATGGGCTTATGGATTATTCATAATTACTAATTAGCTTCTATCAACCAATTCTTCCTCTCTCTTTACATCGGTAGGCTGGACAGTTCATCATGGAATACTGTGGAGAAGTGCTATCAACTGAAGCAACAAAGAAAAAATGTCTGACTTATGAAGCTCATAGTAAGTTACCGACAATAGAGATCGTTATCAATGCATCTACAAATCGATCACTACTATATAATTTCATATGATTTATGCATAGGTCAAGGACGCATACATCATGTCACTGAACGTGAATTTTTTCATTGATGCTACCAAAAAGGGAAGTCTAGCAAGATTCATTAATCATTCATGGTAAGTGATGAAACTTCAGTTATTGAAATGATGAGAAGTGAAACTGTGTGTTCCTGAATTTTCCAACCAACCAAATTGTGAAACAAGGAAATGGATAGTGTTAGGGGAAACAAGGGTAGGAATATTTGCAAAGAGAGATATATCTGTTGGAATGGAGCTTTCATATAACTATAACTTTGAGTGGTATGGTGGTGCACCTGTTCGTTGTCTGTGTGGAGCTGCAAACTGTTCTCTTTTTTTGGGTGCCAAATCTCAAGGATTTAAGGTAACTTAAGTTTCTTGTGAATTGTTATATCTAGAATGCCCTTTATAGCGTCATTTCACTTATTCCTTCTTTTGAGAATTAGACAACAAACAGATTAATGTTTTATCAAAGATGCTTCTAAATTCGATATGAGTCTGTCAATCCCATTTCTTATTCTTTTGTTCCCTTTTTTTTATCTTGGCAGTTGGCTCAGGAGTGCAGCAATGTGTAGGAAGAAGGGGATAACTGGTAATCTTTGTTCTGTTAACTTGATTTGTTTCAGGAGCTGAGCTCTTTCCATTACTTCTACATCTTGATTCTCTATGTAAAAGAGAAATATTAGTGATTCCATGAAAGTCTCAGTGAGTAAAGAAATGTGATAGGCAACAACTTAGTAAGAGATCTTGCATGTTTTATTTGATGTGTTATGTCTTTCCGTAAGCCGAAGTATGAGAAGAGCTACTCCTCCCCTATTCTTAATCCCACTTATTTTGTCTCTCAATTGATAGATATGCCCAAAAATAATATTTCTGGACAAAATGAACTGGTCTTTCCTTACTTGACTTGCCGACGATAAAATAATATAGAAGGCAAAGATGAAGCTTGTTTCATTTTGGTTCACTGCAGGATGACTTGAACTTTACTTTCTAACTAAATGATATAATTGAGGTAGTTCACTTATGTCTCAATAGTAATATAAGAGTAAAGTTTCAGGTAGTTATTTATGAGTTTCATCGAAGCAAATTGCCTATGAGTTTGGATGCTACAACATCAACTCATTTCCTTGTAATTCTTGGATATTTATTTCGTTTTGGCTTTCTTACTGCAGATATATCGTGGATAATCTTCCACTTTATGACACGACGGATGATGATGAATCTTCTCCAGTGATCTCTGGAACTAGTGGAGGAAATGAGCACACTAAGGTATTGAATGACAGTGAGGCGTCTACGTTCTCTGTTGTTAAAGTAGAAGTCCTGGATATATGGTTATTCTTGTTAAATTCTTGATTAATTGTGAAGAGAAGAGTACTTGTGCTCTCATTCGGGATTTTTTTTTTATTATGTGGTGATAAAAAAATAGCTGAACAATCCTTGTTTCATTTCAAAGTATTATATGGCACTACTTGTATCTAATAGCTGCTATCTGTTCAGGCCAACAAAATGCACTGGATTGTTGACAAAGTACCTGAACAATCCTTCTTAAACACAGCTGGATGGAGGATCATTATCCCACAATTTTACTGGTGATATCTAAATGATGACATGAATCTGAATGTTTCCATTTATTCTCCACCCCATATGAAAATTAAAGAACATCAGATTGATCTGATGGTTCCCGGATATGTTGCTATTAATGTTTTGAATTCAGATGAAGTGACAACACTTGCATGCTTTTCAACGGTAAGGTTCGTAAAAGGAACAACTCTAGCCTATTATTACCCATTTCCTTGCAATTATTAGCATTTTGCCATTCATTATCACTGTCTTTGGAAGTGGATATCACTTCGATGAAACCTGTTTTAAATGGACGAACATACTGACAAAATCTGAAACCCACCAGATTTGTGAGTTCTCATTCATCATTTTCATGCATTTTCATTCTGTAAATCAACTGAGTTTTGTTTTTCAACTTTGAATTGTTTCTAGAAAAGTTTTGAGTCTTTGTGAATTTTGGAGTAAAAGAAGACTCTGAGCAGCTTGTACGTCCTGCACCATGGAGAAGCTTCCACTCTCACTAAGTTTTTTTAGCTAATGTACTCTTTGAATTTTCCCTAAATCTCAAATTTTTAGAGTTTTAATGTGGATAAACTGATTAAATAATGTTTACATGGAGGATGCCTTGATAGTAACTCATTTTTTGATTAGATAGATTAACTTCTAAATTGATTAATTAGTTGTTAGTGAATTTGGTAGATTTGAGAGATATGATATTTGTTTCTACATTTTGAGGTGGTGATGTTGGAGAAATGTGGTGTTTTCTCTACTTGTTTAGACAACAAAATGAGATTGAATCCTAAAATACGCATCTTATTATACATTTTTGGCGCATCAAAGAATCTCCTTGCTTGAAATAATGTCTGCAAATATGTAGTGTATGCTACAGTTTCAAGTTTTAATTATTTTAGATGCATTTCTCTCATGTCATCTATGGCTTTGTCCATTTCCCTTCTTTTGCAATAACTATCGATTGAAATGTTGTAGCTAGTTGTGTCAGGTTGAACACCCTGCCATAGAATGAAACACCTTTTTTGCTTCATGTAACCAACCTTGCAAACAGTACCCACCTATCAATGTGTTGTATGTGACTACACTGGGACCAATGCTCTTTTGTATCATACATTTAGTGATAGCTTTGGCGTCCTTCACCCTACCTTCTTTGCGAAGGATGTCGCCTTATATATTATTCGTATAGATACTTGGATATACACCATGATGTATTATCTGATTTAGTAGCTTATTAACTTCTTCTCATCGACCAAAATTACAAGAACCTCAAATAACTTCTATGAGTTTTAGCTATGAATACTTAAAGATGACTAAGACTACTATAAAGTTTTGTGTTATAGGTTTGAAAAGATGCAGATGTTGCAAGCAAAGTCGAAAGTTAGCTAAAGCTGGTTATCAGGCTAATGTACTCAAATCCATCGATTCATGATGAATTTATTATTGCTACTTTTCTCAAAGCTGAGAGTGAGAGTGAACGTAAAGGACTTTGCACTTTACTCTGTTCAAATTCTTTACATAGTAGTACTAAAATCGAGGCCTTTTCTTCTTTTTTTCTCTATCTTTGGCCTATATTTATAGTCTTATACTAAACTTAAAGTGATTGTTGTCTTACTTCCTTAAGAAATAACATTAGAGATATCCAAAGTATTTCTCGTATGTGATTCTCCATGCTACAATTATAAAAAGTCATCATTGTTAGTAAAGTACTAACCTCAAAATGTGACTCTTAGTAGTGGTTTTAAATGTCACAGTATCATATATTCCAAGCTAGTAAAGTTTGCCAATGTTTTATTGTTGATGCCACTTAATACAATCAACATAGAAGGGCAATTTAGTTATTCTTGCTCCTAGCTAGCTGTTAGTAGCAGTTAATCTGTTAGGTAGTTATTAAGTCGGTTAGGTAGTTAATGTGTAAGGAGGTTAATTGTGATCATTATATAGGATCACATACCATGTGTTAAACATCACATTGAATATATTTCTCTGATCATTTTTCTTCTTTCTCATTTTTCACTCTTCAATTACCTCTCACTTCTCAAGAACTCATAAGTTCATAAAGAAATTCTATATCAATTCATGAATACCAACATGGTATCAGAGCCACATAATATAGAGTTTTGAAATTCATCTTCTCACTTCAATCTATCAATGAGTCATAGTTCACATAAATTGTGGCCTGAATCATAATCAAATTGCTTCCGCAACAAGTTCTTGAATAGTCAAAAAGAAAGAATACTTTCGGTGATCAAACTAATGGTGAAGTCCCAACTAGATCTGATATAACTGGTGTTGGAGTGCAACATCAGGCTGGAGGTCAAGCTCTTGAAATGGACTACAATCACCCTTTGTTTCTTAATTCCTCTTATGTTAGTGGTATACATATTATCTCATTTTTGCTGGCAGGTATTGAAAATTTCTCTATGTGGTTTAGGTCTATGAGAATCACCTCACTAGGAAGAGTCAATGTTATTGTGGTTTCTTAGATAATGAACTCTGTGGGGGAAAAAAGCTGTTAGAAGGAATCATGTATGCATCAAATGCTCAGTCTGTTTGGATGGATATACAAAAAATATTTACAAAAGTTGATGGCTCTAGAACTTTCAATTTACATAAAGAGATTACCACACTTACTCAAGGAAATGCATTTGTTTTCTGTTTATTTTTCAAAGTTTAAAAAATTTATGGGAAGAGTTTGAAGCTCTTGTACCGGCTCTTACATGTAATTGTGCTACGTCAAAAGAGTATGTGTTACATTTACAACAATTGATGTTGTTTTAGTTTTTAATAGGCTTGAATGAATCTATATTCAAGCAAGAACACAAATCTTGATGATGAGTCCAACACCAACTGTGAATCAGGGCATATTCAATTATAATGAGTGATGAAAGCCAGAAAAAGTGTGGTTGCCAATGCTGGAATTCAAGGGAATAATCTAATGAATGGAGTTAGCCAATTCGAAGGTGCTATGTACACCAAGTCCAATGGCTCTCAGGGTGGCCACTATCATGGATATCAAGGAGGAAATAACAAGTTAAAAAGGAACCAACATCTTTGCAATTGTTTCAATATTGTTGGGCATCCCTTTGATTTTAGGCACAAAAAGAAGGGCTATATAGGTGATGGAGCTTCTTACAATATGAGTTATGATAATGACTCATATGAACATACCTTATGAGGTGATATATCTACAGGGAAGACTAGGCTGCATATGGAGGACAACAAGCTCAGAACACAATTATGGCTTCCAAAAACTATAGCTACCCTAGAATACAAGAGGAGGGGCACCATTCACCAAGGATCAATATGGTCAGTTTATAAAGTTGTTAAATAAAATTATCATTGGTTCAAATGAGGCATATGCAAATGCAACAAGTATACCTAAATTCTTGGCTTTATTAGTTCCAAATTACCCTGAATGGATAGTGGACACTAGTGCCACTAACCACAAGGCTTCTAGTCTCAATATGCTTGACCAAGCATCACTAGCTAAACTTCCTTATCCAAAGAGAGTACATCTACCTAATGGTGAGTTACTCTGGTATCACACATAAGGTTAGCCTTTATATCTCCCCCAGAGTGTTATATCAAATGTCTTTCAAGTTCCTTAATTTCGTTTAATCTTTTATCTTTTTTTAAACTAACTAAAGAATTGTAGTGCTTTGCTTCTTTTTTTTCACTGACTTCTATTTTTTTTCAGGATCTCTTCACTGGGAGTGTGAATGAGATCGGTGAAGAGGTAGATAGGCTATATTTTCTGTTGAATCAGCATTCCAACGATGATCAAAGTTTCCCATTATCAGCTAAGCCCTTGTTATCTACTAGAACTAGAGATTTGGAGATCAGTTTGTGAGATCCTTGTATGGCTTAAACAAGCAACAAGATAATGAAATATAAATTTTTCTGAGGCTTTAGTCAAGTTTAACTTCAAACAAAGTCAGTTTGATCATTAACTATTCACCAAGAAGTCAGATCAAGGTATAATAATTGTGCTCATATATGTGGATGACATGCTCATAACTGGGAGTAATCTTGAATTGATCAAGGAAACTAAAGTCTCACTTCAATAGGCCTTCGAGATGGACCTTGGATAATTAAGGTATTTTTTAGGAATTGAGTTTTCTAGATCAGTGAAACAATAGCCATGCATCAAAGGAAATATGCACTTGAGCTTATCTCTGAAACAAGTCTATCAGCAGCTAAACCTTTCAACACACCAATCGACAACAATATCAAACTCACTTCTAGACAATATGATCAATATGTTAGCAACAAGGCTGACAATGACCCTCTAGTTGAGCAAGAAAGGAATCACAAGTTGATAGGAAAGTTGTTGTACCTAACAGTTACCAGACATGACATTTCATATCAAGTTCAAACTGTAAGTCAATTCCTACAGGAACCAAAACATTCACATTTTGATGATGCACTCAAAATTGTAAGGTATATTAAGTCACAACTAGGACTAGGATGGTTGATATCCAGGAAGAGTATTCATGAAGTGACTGTATATTGTGATGTGGATAGATTCCCCCCTTACCAGGAAATCAGTGACAAGCTTCCTCATTTAGATAGATGAATTTTTGGTATCTTGGAAGTCTAAGAAACAAACAATAGTTTCAAAAAGCTCAGCTGAGGCTAAGTACAGAAGTTTAGCAACTACAACTGCTGAGCTAACCTGGCTACTAGGACTAGGGGTGTTCATGGTTCGGTTTGGATCAGTTATTAGTTAAAACCAAAACCAAAACCAAACCAATTTAAATTGGTTTTTAAATTTCTAAAACCAAACCAAACCAAATAAAAAAAATAACCATCGATTTGGTTAGGTCTTTTTTGTTTTTTTTGGTTTGAAAGTAATAAGTTTATTGAGGACATACACATCTCGATAGACACAAACACTTAGTACATGAATAATTCACAAATAAGCTATTACACGACTAAAGTGATTCATCCAATGTACCAAGTTTCAGAAACTAAAAAAACTCATTGTCAATAGGATAACGTTGGTTCAATAATTTAGAGATCTCAGCATCTTAGCAATAGACTTTTCAATAAAATTACACCTTAAAATATAGAGAAATTACTTTTAAAAAACAACAACCAATATTTCATAGTCAAAACTAATCAATTACCATCTTCTTTAGCTTGAGCTTTAAATCATTCAATGTTGCGTTAGAAAATTTTATAAAGAACATAGAAAGTGTGATCTTTAAAATAATGAATATTGAGGGATTTAGATTTAAGGTTTTAATAGTTGGACTAAAATTTAAGTGTTTGGCTTCAAAAAATAGTAAAATGAAAGACTTAAGTTAATTAAAATTTATCAAAATACTTATATTTTATTTATAAATAATTATAATTTTTTTTTATATATATATATATATATATATATATATATATATCTTCTCGGTTCGGTTTGGTTATTTTTGCGATTAATTTTTAGTAAAATCAAAACCAAACCAAATAATATCGATTTTTTAAAATTTAAACCCAACCTAATCAAATCAAACCAAATATCGGTTTTTTTGATCGGTTTGGTTCGAATTGCGGTTTGGTTTGGTTTGGTTTTATAACCATAACCATGAACAATCCTAACTAGGACTACTGAAGGATCTTGGTTTAAACATCACACAATTAACCACAATTTTCGGTGACAACAAAGTTGATCCAAAAATAGTAGTTAACCTTGTATTCCATGAAAGAACAAAACATATTGAAATAGACTGTCATTTTGTGAGAGAAAAACCACAATAAGGTCTGATAACTACGCAATACATTCACACCAAAGAAGAACCTATTGATCTGCTCATAAAAGGCTTGACCAAGGTCCAACATGAACATCTCAAGAACAAGCTAGGTGTTACTAATATATTCAATACACCTAGCTTGAAGGGGAGTGTTGATGTCACTTAATATAATCAACATAGAAGGGCAACTTAGTTCTTACTCCCAGCTAGCTGTTAGAAGCAGTTAATCTGTTAGGTAGTTATTAAATCAGTTAGGTAGTTAATGTGTAAGGAGGTTAGTTGTGATCGTTATATAATATCACATACCACGTGTTAAACATCACATTAAATATATTTCTATGATCATTTTACTTCTTTGTCGTCTTTCACTCTTCCATTACTTCTCTCTTCTCAAGAACTCATAAGTTAATAAAGGAATTTTGTATCAATTCATGAATACCAACATGTATAAAACATTATATTGTGGTAACGAATTACTTGTAAAACGTTACTAGCAGTAACATTTCATGGTCCACCAAATCTCTTCGCTGTCAATTCTATCGTTGTATTTTATAAATAAAATAATATCTAATACAAAACTATGAAATACGTTTATTCTAGTTTTAAAATAAATAAATTATTTTGGTTAATTTATTTAAATAATGGCTTACTTTGGTAAAAACTCTTTTATATTAGTAGTTACATTTTCATAAATGTTATTGTTCCGTTTCAGCAAAATTACACGATTTGTTTTTTAACAAGTTACGAAAAATCTTTGCAACAAGTTAATTTTTATACCCTGTTTCCAATATGATTATTTCGTATCTTACTTAATATGGAAATGAAAAACCATGTCAAATCAAATGAGAATTTACTTACAGTTACAGAAGTGAATAATTTCACCTTTTTTGTCGTTAGTAAGACACACACACGCACGTACGGTCACGCACGCACGCACACATGCAGACGTACGCACACATGCGCACACACGCACACACACCACGCACACGCAGGCACACACACACACACACACACACACATAAACACACACACACTCACATACACACAGCGTACACGCATACGCACACTTACACACGGAAAAACACGCACACACGCGCACAGACACATGCACACGCACACACACACGCATATGCACACGTACACACACATACTCTCTCTCTCACAAGCGCACACGCCCATGCACACAAATATATATATATATATATATATATATATTCTAGTTCTTCGATACATGTGTTGCACGTATAAACCGAGTTATGTAATATGTATTTGAGTAAGATAGTGTCAATATTATTAAAAATATTTTTTGTTGGAATATATGCGTCCACTTATTTCGATAGGACCAGGTCCTCAGCACAGTTACAATAACAAACAGTAAAATAAGTGCTAAAAGTAAAGATTGAACAAGCAACTTTACGTTGAAACCTCCTTGCTCAAGGGAGTAAAACCACGACCTGTCTCAACAGGACTTTTCAAACTGCTTCCACTAATCTTCTCCAAGCAAAAGTAAAAGCCAGTTTACAAAATGAGATTAGCCTGCTAATCTCTACACTAAGCAATATCTCCTATCACTTAGCTGAGCCAGAGCAGATACAACACTGCCCACTATACTAACCCTCACTGATCAATATAGATTTTTCTAAGCGGATACAACACCGCCCACTAAACCACCTAACTCTAGATGATTTAGAATTTGACTAAGCAACACACAAGTTGCCCACTAAACCACCAGCCTCTGGATTATTTAGACTTTTAGAAACCAAAACAAGATCTGAATCCTTTATAGATTAGGAACAAATTTACAATGTAAGCACGGAAGTATAACTCCTAAGATACACTATGACGCTTGCAACTCGATCAGGTCCTTGTTGCGCTTGTCGGAGAATACTTCACCAAGATGGTCTTTGTTTGTATACTTGAGAATTTTCAAGATGCAAAGACTAACAAAACTCAAACTCAACAAAGAC